>JACSCI010000174.1:4681-40888 GCA_016801065.1 Sceloporus tristichus | reverse complement strand
GTGGACTCTCTGATGTATCACTAGGTATGACTTCCGAGAAAAACATTTCTCACAATGCTGGCATTTGTATGGCTTCTCTCCTGTGTGGATTCTCTGGTGTCTCTCTAGGATTGACTTCCGAGAAAAACATTTCCCACATTGCTGGCAATTGTATGGCTTCTCTCTGGTGTGGACTCTCTGATGTGTCACTAGGTATGACTTCCAAGAAAAACATTTCCCACAATGCTGGCATTTGTATGGCTTCTCTCTCGTGTGGACTCTCTGGTGTCTCGCTAGGTCTGACTTCAAAGAAAAACATTTCCTACAATGCTGGCATTTGTGTGGCTTCTGTCCGATGTGGACTCTCTCATGACTCAAGTGATCTTCTATAAAGAAAGACAAGCACAGATGAGACTGAAAATCAGAGTTAAGAGAGGAGGGTGTTACCCCGTGGTTTAGCCCTCATTAATCCTTCCTTATTAGAGATAAAATTAAGAAAGTTTCTATGAGTAACCGAAGCATGACCCTGCTGCTTATGGCCCTAAATCCATGGAACGATTGTATATTTACATATATGAGTTAACAAAGAAGAAATTGGAGTGGGTCTACATTAAGGGAATCACTGGAAGGAGATATTCATACAAAGGTCTGTTGAAAAAATATTCCATTAAACATGTGCAAAAATACTTTGATTGACAGGTGGCATCATATCCTGTGAGACTGCCATAGAGTCCTGAGTCAGAGCCCAAGGCATGATGGAAGCTAAATGCAGAGGTCCCTTCATGCTGTTTGGCACCAGGAGATTACTCACAACCAATACAGTATGCAGCTCACATGCGGATTGGTGTGGATAGGATAGGAGTTGTATGTACAAGGGATGTTGAAGATGATGGAAGTCAGAGAGGAGAGCTTGCAAATATTTGTATTATTTTGCAACTCAAGATAGAGAACCTCTAAGGATTTTGATGAAATCAACTGTGTCTGTGACTTATTCTTAAGTGTGAAAAGTGGTCAGTGCATTGCCAATATCTATATATCTGGATATTTCCTTCCGTACTCTGCTATGTTATTGCTGAGCTACATCTGGGTGTGTCACCGTCAGATTGTAGTGTACACTGGCTTTTGAACACAACCGAAATTCGGAGCCAAGAAGGACCCGAGATTCTATGTGCTAATGATTTCTGTCTGAGATATTTGCACCAAGGACCTGTTGCATTCAATTTGGTTTCAGACCATCCCCCCCCCCCCCCAGGAAACATTCTAAAGTGATTTAAACCTTTTTGAACACTTGGTTACATGGATTTGGTTGACTGGCTGAATCCAAAGGGTGCTCAATGATGGCTCCTTTTCATCCTGCAGAGAAATGACCAGTGGGGTCCCACAGGGTTCTGTCCTGGGCCCAGTGCTATTCAACATATTTATCAATGACTTGGATGACAGAATTGAGGGTATATTTATCAAATTTGCAGATGACAACAAATTAGGAGGAGTAGCTAATATCCCTGAGGATCAAACTTCAGTATGACCTGAATAGACCAGAAAGGTGGGCCAATGCTAAAAAAATGAATTTCAACACAGAGAAATGTAAGGTACTGTACTCAGGGCAGAAAAATGAAATGCACAGATATAGGATGGGTGACACCTGGCTGAATTAGACTACATGTGAAAGGGATCTAAGAGTCCAAGTAGACCACAAGTTGAACATGAGTCAACAGTCTGATGCAGCAGCTAAAAAGGCCAATGCAATTTTTGGCTGCATCAATAGAAGTATAGTGTCTAGATCAAAGGAAGTAATAGTGCCACTCTATTCTGCTTTGGTCAGAGCCCACCTGGAATATTGTGTCCAGTTCTGGGCACCACAATTCGAAAAGGACAGAACAATGGAAGCAAGGCACAGGAAAAGAGGTTCAAGGTAAACATTAGGAAGAACTTCCTGACAGTAAGAGCTATTCAACACTGGAATATACTCCTTCAGAGCATATTAGCGTCTCGTTCTGGTTATTACTATTATTCTTATTAATTTCTAAAGCACACCTTCTTTGAAGGGTTTTAAAGGTCTTTGAAGGTCTTTTAACAAAGGCTGGGTGGCCATCTACTGAGGATTCTTTCAGTGTGTATTCCTGCATAGCAAGGGGTTGAACCAGATGGTCCTTGTGGTCTATTCCAGCTCTATGATTCTATGATTCTAAAGTGGAATCATAGTGCCATGACAATGTAGTATGAAAGGGCCCTCAGCCTTCATAGCAAAGGCAATGAAGTCAGCTTCCTTACCCACAGAGGCCACATTCTCGTAATTCTCCATCATCACATAATTGTACATAAGTCTCTGCTTCTTCGTCAACAGTTTCCATTCGTCTTTGGTGAAATATATCGCCACATCCGCAAAGGTCACCTGCAACAGAAAATAGCCCTCATCCAGAGAGTGACTAAGCAAAAGGGGAGGAAAGCACATGGTGCATCCAAATATTATTTCATCACTTTAGAATTCAGTCCAGGAAATCAACTTTAAATTCTGTCAGCAAGAAAAAAGCTACTGCCTTTGAGATCCAGTTTGTCTAGAATCTTTTCAATATAATACATAATATAATTTAGGCCATGGCTGGGATATTGATGATGGATTAGGATACTGACTATCCCAATACATACAGTACATTTAACCACCAAAGAATTATGGTGCATTTAGACATTTCTTGCCACATTTCTGGGGCAAACGTCATTTTTAATAACGCTTCTGGGGAGCACTCTGGGCTTGAGAGCCACTGGGCCCACCCCATATTTAGATCCAGAGATGTTTTCCCATAGCCCCAAACATTTCATAGATGGGAAAAGCAAGACACATGTGGACAAGCAACCCAGAAGGCAATGAAGATGGCCAAAGTTGTTTATGAGGAAGATCACACAATCTAGGAAGGGCACAGCATTTTGCTTTTGCTTCAGCCTCCTGGGAAGGGCTATATCCTGTCTCCTTCTTTCCTCTCCTCTCCCCACTTTTGAATTGATGGGGTGCAGACTCCATTGCACTCAGGAACTGAAGTGAGCTGAGAAGGGGGGAAATGGGAGGAGGAGAGAGAAACCAGGACATTTTTAAAAGCCCCTGAAATAATGAGGTGACCAGGACTGTCTCTGCCAAACTCGGACAGTATTTTATTTGCTTCCTTTCATAAATTGGCCCAGCAGTGACACAGATGAAGCTATTAGGATAGTGACTCACCAAAGAGCTATTGTACTTTGGCAGCCTCTTTCTCTTCGAGCACAACTCCCTCCGCTTGGCCTCTGTGTCAGCCATCAGGTGGGCAGGGGGTCCTTGTGGCCCTGCACTTGGTCAATTCCAGAAAGAGAGGCCCAAAGCCGTGTCCAAGGAGGCCGAGATGAAGTTCCTGAGAGAAGGGACCAGGATTAGGATTGGCTTGGCAAGAAACACTGCAGCACCCAAAGACACAAAGAACATCATCCTGCTGGTGAGATACGCAGGTGACATATGCCTCCTTTGGGCCAATGCAGAGGTGGGCATCCCCTTCCTCCCTCTGCATCAAATAAAACCCCCTGGACCTAGCCTAGATTCACTGCAGCTCTCCTACACAAGAGATATTCCATTCCTTCTTGGAGTGGTGGGGGATTAGGGGATGGGGAATTGGAGAGGGCCCTGGTTATGTCCCCATAGATAGATGTGAAATGGTTGCATCATTTGTTGAAACCTCCTGACCTCCCTAGTGACCCTCAGAGGAAGATGTCTTCATTTTGCTTCTCACTACATAAACACAGCTGCATGCTTCTTCAATACCTCACACCCAACACTCTCACTAGGCATGGAATGGCCATATGGGATTGCTTCCACAATTCTATGGTAGGACCTGTGTCAGTGAATGGCCAGTTTTAGCCTGATCCCACTTGTAGCAACACTGGAGAATAGAGGCCCAATGTTTGTGAAGAATAATAATAAGGCTTGTATTAAAACTATCCATTTCTGATCCCTTTTAAAACCCAGAAGGAGCAGAGCTTTGTAATAAGAAAACTCTCTCAGAAAAGAGACACAAATGGCACACAAAGGGACACACTTCCTTCCTTTTGGCCCAAAAAGCCTGGCCCCCTTCTGACTCTGGAGCCTCAGGAGAGGAAAAGAGGCCTCTGTTCAACTGAGGCTTCAGAGAAGGTTCCGGGACATTATTCCCCACAGTCACAAGCAGCACAAAATGTCCACCAGAACACAAAATGGCTGCCACAGCACAAAATGGCCACCAGAACACAAAATGGCTGCCAGAACACAAAATTGCCACAAGAACACAAAATGGCTGCCAGAACATAAAATGGCAGCTGAAACACAAAATGGCTGCTTCTGCCTAAGCACTTGGCAGTTAACATTTGAGGCCTTCAGGGGAGAGAGAGAGACTGGGGGGAAGAGAGGAAGGAGGTCCTGGAGGGAGAGGGCCTTGGGAGATATAGGGCCTTCCTGAGATATTCGGTGTTCGCTTCCTAACAAAGTAGTTTCTGGCCTCATAAAGGATTTGGGGCAAACTGGATCTGAACGGCAGTAGTAGCCTTTTCTCTTGCCAATGGGACTTAAAGTGTATTTCCTGGACAGGACCTCCCAGCATCCACATGGCCAGAAAGAGAAGGAGGCCCTGCCCTGCAGTAAGGCCCCTCCAATCCCTCTGAACCGAGGACTACAACTCCCATGTCTTCTTTCTTTCTTTCTTTCTTTCTTTTTCTTCCTAGCTGCCTTGTGTTAGTGGTGTTACTGCTCTTGTTGTCGCTGTGTGCTTCCAAGTTGTTTCTAACTTATGGCAACCCTAAGGAAAGCCTGTTGCAGGATTTTCTTGGCAAGATTTGTTCAGAAGTGGTTTTGCAACTGCCTCCCTCTGAGGCTGAGAGAGTGTGACCTGCCTAAGTTCACTCAGTGGGTTTCCATGGCCAAAAGGGCATTCTAACCCTGGGCTCCAGGGTCACAGTCCAATGCTCCAGCCACTAATCCACACTGTCTCTTTTTTGAGGCTTTGTTGTTTATTGTGGAGTGGCCCGAATTCATTGCCGACTTCTGGGGAGCCTCTCCTGGGGTTTTCTTGGCAAGAGTTGTTCAAAGGAGATTTGCCATTGCCTTCCCTGAGGCTGAGAGAGTGTGGCTTCTTGCCCAAGGGACCCAGCTGGTTTCATGGAGGAGTGGGGCACTAGACTCTGGCCTCCAGAGTTGAAACCCAACACTCAAACCACTGCACCACACTGCCTCCCATTCCCATGTACAACCTATGAAATAAATAATGTGTGTCTTTAAGTCATTTCTAATTTATGGCAACCCTAAGGCAACCTTATCATGGGGTTTCCTTGGCAGGTTTCTTCAGAGAGGGGTTGCCATTGCCATCCTCTGAGGCTGAGAGAGTGTGACTTGTCAAGGGTCACCTAAGTCCAAAACACACTGCAGCAATAATCCAATCTGAGATTGCTTTAACTGCCCTGGCTCAGTGCTAAGGAATTCTGGGAAATGTAGTTTTGTGAGACATTGATCCTTCTCTGTCAGAGAGCTCTGTTGCCACAATAAGTCCCTCCCTCCCAACACTTTCGCATTTCACCCCAAAACCAGCACAAAGCTGGCAGATGGAAAGAGGTTTTAAAGCAGCATTTAAATCTGCAATATTTATTTTTTAAAGACTAAATGTCCCAAATGCTATTATCAGTTTCGTAGCTATAATTACAGAAAGACGTAGAGTGCAAACTCCTCAAGTACCTTTATTTTCTGGAGTGAGATGGGCTTTTCCCACTGACTCACTGTGATGATCTCTGGTGGTCCAAGCAGCCAAACTGTAGCCCTGTAATAATAATAATAATAATAATAATAATAATAATAATAATAATAATAATAGTTTTATAACCTCTCTTCAGCCAAAAGTCTATCAGAGTCGATTACAAATTGTTAATTAGACATTTAGACATTATGGCTCTTAGCCCAGGAGACCCTTAACTTCCTGAAATCTCTCTGCCTCCATCCAGTGAATTATAAAAGGGTTTCCCTTAACCTACACTGGGACCAGTTAAGGAACCTTATTTCTACTTCTTTACTGATCTTCCAAAGCATCAACCGATCCAAGACACGTGGAAAAGGAGCGTTGAGTAGTAGATACTCCAAGGAGATATTTACTATAAATAAGAAAATATAACTGAAATATAAGTCCTACAAGATATTAAGAATCTTGCAGGTACAATATTTGTAAGTATATAATATTCAATTCATACAAGCTATTAAAAAAATAAATAAACCTAAGCATCCAGTTCTGAGACTAACTTCCAAGATCCGCTCTTTAACTCTCTCTCTCAATCTCCAACTGACACAATTCCCCCAACTGTCTCTTGGGTGCTTTCTGCACCGCCTTTTGGGACGTCCGGAGGACGTCCCATTTTAAAAAAGGGGCGTCTCTTTTAGACGCCCCATGGACTAGTACGGACTCCGTCCGTACAAGATGGCGGCGCCCCTTCTACATGGGCGCCGCCATCTTTACGCATCGGACGCACAGCGTCCAGACGCGTCGCGCCGCTGCTGACGTAGCGAGCGCGCCCCTGGCGCCTCGCTACGTCGCAAACGCGACGCAAAAAGAAGCTCCATTTTGGAGCTTCTTTTTTCGGTCCGCGCGGGAGTCGGGCCGTCTGAAGGCTCCGGCTCCCCCGCGGACCTTCTGGCGGCGGAGGCAGACCGCCCCAAAGCGGCGGTCTGTACCCCGCCTTGGTCTCTCAGGCCTTATATCTCCTTCTCACGGAAGCTTCCAGAAGATCCTTTATCTTGCTCTCTGATTGGTCAAGAGAGCCTTCCATAGCAGTGATGTCATTCTGCATTTGCATAAACCTCCCTTTTCTGCCTGAAGAAGACCTCCATTGACTGGAGCCCAGTCATTACACTTTCCCAAGGCAAGGCTTGCACATATTTCCCAATGTTGTTCTTGGGGTCTGCCTCCCAGTTGTTTCCAGGTCTTATGGTGACCTTATGGGAGTCTCTGAAGGGGTTTTCTTGGCAGGTTCCTTCAGAGTGGGTTTCCCATCCTCTGAGGCTGAGAGAGTGTGACTTGCCCAAGGCTTCAGTCCTTTTGGAAGCCTTTTTGCTTTATCTTCTAGAAGGCAGCTGAAGTGTTGCTTCTTGCTCTGAAGAATGAGAGGAACCTTGTGGCATCCAAAAGGCTAACATTCTCTGGAGTTATGTCTGATAATATGAATATATAGGATTGCAATTCCTGTTCATTTATTAAAAGGTTTATAGTGCACCCTGTATCCTAGATTCTCATAGCTTTGTCTCTTAATAGCAGTTAACTGTAAAAAGTTTGTTAAACAGATGTAATGTGTTATAATATAATCTCAAAATCTGTATACTGTAGATGTCTTGATTTAATGGTAACATTTGTAAATGAGGAGATATGGCCGTATTTTACCATACCATCAAACTAATCTAGTTGGGGACTAATGTCTAATGAAGTTACTCCAATCAGTTGCATCTGATTAATTTGCATTAATTAATTAAATTAGTTTGCTGAGGCACCAGAGCTCTCTGGCAGAGAAGGCCCAATGTCTCAGGACACTACAGTTCCCAGAATTCCATAGCACTGAGCCAGGACAGTTAAAGTGGAGTTAAACCAGATTATCTCCTCAGTGTGGATGCACTTTAAGAGAAGGCAACTGTTACAAAGGGAAGGAGAGATGTAGATGAAATAGATGAGGAGAATGACAGTAGGATAGATGTAGACATGGCTGAAATGGATGGGGGCTGTGACACAGAGGACCCTGTTTGAATTTGGCTGCCAGGGATGGGGAAAGAGAAAGGAGGAAGAAAGGTGCAGCTGTCATTCAGGTGAAAGTGGAACCAGGCTCCTTTCTTCACCCTGGAAGTGCAAAGGTTCAGGATGCTTTCAGACCCCCACTGAGCATGCGCAAGGGTCCCAGTTAAAATCATTGAATCTGTATGGTATGCACCGGTGTGGTGATACAATTCGCACTCACTCCGCTTTGCCTGAATCTGCATCATGTGACTTGCCTTGGATTCAATTCCCATCTATTCGGAAGGATAACGGAAGGGCACTTTGTAGTTTAACTCTTGCTTGGACAGTGGATATGATTGTGGTTTTGAACTAATATGTCTTCAATGTGTTGCTCTATTACATAATATGATAGAGTTGTTTGTGGGGTGAATAAGACTTGTATTAAAACTCTGCTCCCCATTTCTGATCCCTTTTAAAACCCATCTTCCCCAGAAGGAGCAGAGTTGTGTAATAAGAAAACCCTCTCAGAAAAGAGTCACAAAAGACACACAAAGAGACACACTTCCTTCCTTTTGGCCCAAGGAGCCTGGCCTCCTTCTCTCTCTGGAGCCTCAGGAGAGAAAGAGAAGCATCCGTTCAACTGAGGCCTCAGAGAAGGTTCTGGAGCATTATTCCCCACAGTCACAAGCAGCACAAAATGGCTGCCAGAAAACAAAATGTGTGTCTGGTGCAGGGGGCGTGGTCTTCCAGCTGCTCTGCCCCCATTGGCCAGCTTCAAGAAGAGGCGGAGCTTCAGCTTCTATATTTAGCACTGTGTGTGGAAGAGAGAATGAGGAGAGTTTTCGAGGGAGAAAGAGACAGAGAGACATTAAGGGAGGAAGGAGTGGAGTGACGGCAGAGAGACAAGTCCTACAACCACTAGGCTTCACTGCTGCCCTGAGGTCTGGCTGGGCCTGGCTTGGTTCTACTGCTGCTGCTGCTTTCTTTTGGCCACTGCCATTAAGGTGGGGAGGAAGGAGGTCCATTAGACAAGGCCTACTCTCTCTGAAGGTGGGAGAGTGGGACTCCCCAAAGGGGATTTCAATGCTTTTAATGGTGGCTCTCATGCTGTGGCAAAGATGATGATGATGATATCAGGCCTGGGGGGATTGAGAATAGAGCTGCTGCTGCCAGACCTTAATCATCATTAGTGCCACCATCACTGGCCATTCTTGCTCTGCACCACTGTAATGGCCTTGGCTCAGTGCTATGGAACTCTGGGAAAGTTCTTTTGTTTTGGCATTTTAGGTGTTGTTAAGGTTTGGAAATCCTGTTTGGGGCCCCTTCTGACTTTGCTTCCCTTTCATCCTCCATTTTGGGTTCCCTGGAGGCCTCAAACTGCCAACTGCCAAGCGTTCAGACAGAGGCAGCCATTTTGTGTTCTGGAAGCCATTTTGTGTTCTGGTGGCCATTTTGTGCTGTTTGTGACTGTGGGGAACAATGTTCCGGAACCTTCTCTGAGGCCTCAGTTAAACAGAGGCTTCTCTTTCTCTCCTGAGGCTCCAGAGTCAGAAGGAGGCCAGGCTCCTTGGGCCAAAAGGAAGGAAGTCTGTCTTTGTGTCTCTTTTCTGAGAGGGTTTTCTTATTACACAGCTCTGCTCCTTCTGGGGAACATGGGTTTTAAAAGGAATCAGAAATGGGGAGGATAGTTTTAATACAAGCCTTATTCTTATTCTTCACAAACATTGGGCTTTGGCTTCTAAGAGGAGGCTTGTCCCCCAAAAAAGGCCAAAAGTGGCTCCTTTGGGAGGTTTTAAAAGTCTCCCCAGTTTCCTTATTAAGAGACTTTCAGGGAAGAAGGAAGGAGGGAGACCAGACCATCTCATATTATGACCAAATAAACGTAGAAACAAACAAGAACAACAAAAATAAAGATTAGACAAATAAGCAAACTGCTTATTTGTTTTAAAGGAAACCCGTTATTAGGAATGTAAAAACAAGGCTTGGGTGCTTCTGCCCTTTTACAACTGACTCCGGCTGTATCTGCACTGCAGAAATAATCCAGTTCGAAACCACTTTAACTCTCCTGGCTCCATCCTGTGGAATCCTGGGATTTGTAGTTCGTTGTGGCACCAGAGCTCTCTGGCAGAGAAGGCTAAGTGTCCAAAGGTAAAATCCCAGGATTCCATAGCACTGAGGGTTAAAGATAAACCTGTTACTCGCATTTACCATCCTCTGCTTCCAGACTTCCAGACTAACTTTTATTTCTATCTCATTCATTTTTTAGTTATCTGTTAATAAGTAAAAAGCAAATATATATTGTTCTGCTTAGACTTATCCTTTCGAATCATTTATTTTCTCTTTCAGTCCTCATTTAAATTATAAAACAGTTGATACAAAATCGCTCTCATTAGATTAAATTAAACATCATTGGGCTTTTAACCTCCCAAGATATTTCTGAATAAATTAAAACACTTCGACTTAAATTAGTTCTATCCCTAAAGTAGCATTTTCCCTCCATGCTTCTGGAGATATTCAATTATATTATTCCAGTCTCCTTTATATAAATTTGACGGTTCGTTTCTAATTCTTCTTGAGAGTTTGTCCATTTCCATCATGTCCAGAAGCTTAAATATACAATCTTCTTTTGAAGGTATTTCTTTAGTTTTCCTTCTCTGAGCAAACACTATTCTTGCAGCTGATAACATATAAAATAATATTAAACCATGGTTTTATTCCTATGGATTGTTCTATTAAGCAAAGAATTTCAGCTGAGAATTTAAAAGATATAGTTACAACTTTCTTAATTTCAAAATAAATCAACTTCCAAAGTTGTATTACTTTCCCAAAAGTCCAAAACATTTGATAGATTGATCCCTGCTCCTTTTCACATTTCCAACACGAATTACTGCAATTCTTATACATCTTGCTTCTTCTTTCTGGTGTTAAATACCATCAAAAATGTTTTATAATAACTCTCTTTGATGTTTTCGCTGCAATTATAGTTCAGTCTTTTTTCCAAGTGTATTCCCAATGGTCTAATTCAATTGCAAAACCAAAGTTTTGAGGTCATATTTTCTTTAATAACTTCTTCTTCTGTATAGATTTTAAGTATACAATTATAAAGTCTTGCTAATAAGGCATCTTTATTCAACAGTATTTCCTGTTCTAGATCAGAGTCTGATTTGCAAATACTGTATTGTTTTTATCCATTAGGAAGAGCTCTCTAATTGTCTGTAAAAGAACCATGAAAGATCATAACCCTGATCAATAGGATCTTCTCGTGTCTTTATTCTATAACCAGTTCTATCTGTTTGCATTGATTCTTTATAGGAGATCCAATTTACGTCCTTTTTTGAATCTCTGGTCTCTTTTCTCAGGAACTTCATCTCAGCCCCCTTGGACACAGCCTTGGGACACCTTTTGCTGGAAGTGACCCAAGTGCAAGACCACCAGGACCCCTGCCCACCTGATGGCCGACACAGAGGCCAAGAGGAGGGAGATGGGCTCCAAGAGAATGAGGATGCAGAGGTACAACAACTCTTTGGTGAGTACAGGTCCTTGACTATTAGTTTCATCTGTGTCACTGCTGGGCCAGGTCATGAAAGCAAGTGGAGAACATACTCTCCCAATTTTACCAGAGACATCCCTGGTTAATCCTCTGTCAAACCACTTTTTCAGGGGCTTTTAAACATGTTCCGGTTGCTCTCTTATTCTCTCACTTTCCCCCTTCTCAGCTCACTTCAGTTCCTGAGTGCCGTTCAGTTTGCACCCCATCAACTCAAAAGTGGGGAGAGGAGAGGAAAGAAGGAAGGAGCATATTGCCCTTCCCAGGAGGCTGAAGCAAAAGCAAACAATTGTGCACTTCCTAGCTTCTGTGATCTTCCTCATAAACAACTTTGGCTATCTTGACCACCTTTTGGTGTTGCTTGTCCACATGTGTCTTCCTATTCCCATCTGTGAAATGTTGGGGGATATGGGAGAACATCTCTGGATCTAAATATGGGGTGGGCCCAGTGGCCCTCAATCCCACAGTGCTCCCCAGAACAGTTTTTTAAAATTAACTTTTGCCTCTGAAATGTGGCAAGAAATGTCTAAATGCACTATAATTCTTTGGTGGCTAAATGTACTGTATGTGTTGGGATAGTGAGTGTCATAATCCATCCTCTATATCCCAGACATGGCCTAAATTATATTGTTTATTATACTGTATATTATATTGAAAGGATTCAAGACAAACTGGATCTTGAAGGCAGTAGTTTTTTTTTTCTTGCTGACAGAATTTAAAGTTTATTTCCTGGACTGAATTCTGAAGTGATGAAATAATATTTGGGATGAACCATGTGCTTTCCTCCCCTTTTGCTTAGTCACTCTCTGGATGAGGGCTATTTTCTGTTGCAGGTGACCTTTGCGGATGTGGCAATATATTTCACTGAGGAGGAATGGAAACTGTTGACCAAGAAACAGAGACTGATGTACAGTGATGTGATGATGGAGAATTATCAGAATGTGGCCTCTGTGGGTAAGGAACCGTAATCCATTGTCCTTTCTATGAAGACTGAGGTCCCTTTTATGCTAAATTATCATGGTGCTTTGATTCCACTAGAATTAGAGAATCATAGAGTTGGAATAGACCACAAGGGCCATCCAGCTCAACCCTCTTCTGCCATGCAGGAATACACATTCCAAGCCTCTGTTTAAAGACCTCCAAAGAAGAGGACTCCATCAAACTGTAAGGGAGTATATTCCACTGTCGAAGAGCTCTTACTGTCCCAAAGTTCCTCCTAATGTTCAGGTGAACCACTTTCTCTGTGACTTGCATCCATTGTGGTGTCTCCTTTTCTCTGAAGCAGCAGAAAGCAAGCTTGCTCCATCATCAATACGACCCTTTTCAATATTTAAACATGGATATCATATCCACTCTTAACTTTCTTTTCTCCAGGCTAAACGTACCAAGCTCTCTAAGCCATTCCTCATAGGGTTTGATGGTTTCCAGATCCTTCACCACTTTGGTTGCCCTCCACTGGGCATGTTCAAACTTTTCAACATCCTTTTGAATTGTGGGGCTCAGAGCTGGATACAGGATTATTCCAAGGCAGGCCTGACCAAAGCAGAATAGAGTGGCACTATTACTTCCCTTGATCAAGAAACTATACTCATATTGATGCAGCCTAGAATGACAGTGGCCTTTTTAGTTGCCGCATCACACTCTTGGCCCATGTTCAACATGTGGTCTATTGGGAGTCCTAGATCCCTTTCAAGTGTAGTTTGATTGAGATAACAACATGCTGTAGAATATTTGAATTTGTGGTTTAGTGAGGCACTATTGCTCTCCACTTTATAAGGATACTAAATACCCCATCATAAACTGCCAATTGTCATAACCAGCTTCTGTGGTTCATCCAGAATTGTCTTGGGGTTTAGGGGGGAATTGTTAGTAGTTTAAATGTTAATAGTTTTAAGTCGTTGGTAAGTATAATGGGGCCTAGAACTTCTTGGGGGAAGGGAATCGGTTGTGGAGGCTATTAATTGACTGGTTTGTGAGATTTGGGTGGCAGGCATGCCCCAGGGGGAGAGGCCTATGAGAACGGTGGAAGAAGAAGGCAAGAGGTACCTTGGCAGCTGGGTTGGTTAGGGGCTGAAGGGGGAGGAAAGGGAAGAGTGTGGAGATAGTGAACGACGGAGGGAAAAGATTTCGACTCTTCAGAGACTGCTTAAACGGGTTAATGGATGCTTCTGCCGGTGTTTCTCAATAATTTTTTTGGTTCAAGCAAAGGACTTTTTAATTCTGAAATTTAGGATTTTGTGGAAGGAAGCATGGAGATTAATGCTTTTCTCACCCAAATGGTACTTAGCACATCGCTGAGCAAGTTTCCTACCCTTTTTGGTCCCTCTTCCATCCTTTTGAGGCTCTGGAGAGGGTTCTTGGGGAAAATATCTCCCTTGGACATGCAATGGATCAGAGAGGGCTCAACAGTGGTAAAACGGCCTCCACTTCTACAAAGGGGTGCAATGGGATACTGAGGGGCAAAACATTATTCCATATATTTAGGCAATACAATGTGTGGTTGCCCCTGAGATCCCCTGGGAGCCAATATGACCCCCCCCATGTGACAGTAGTCCATCCCTGTCTTAGAGATGTCTTTAGGCTTTTTTAAGGCTGCTCTCTGGTGCTTGATCCTCACCAAAATTCAAGTCCAGTTCCCAGCCCCCTTGCTCTGCCTTTCCTAATGAATCATTTGTATATTGATTATCCATCCATTCTCAACAAATGGGCCTCAAAGTGTCCCTTTTATGCACCACACTCTGTGGGTGTGTGTCTGTGATAGAGAGAAGGAGGGAATGTGAAAAACAGAAAGGCAGGGAAGAGATGGTGAAGGTGAAATGCGGAAGCAGTGCAGATGGGAAAGAGGGAAGGTTGGAGAGCGGAGGGAGAAAGGGAAGGGGATCAGGCCTCTGGGAGCCAGGAGGGAAAGGCAGGAGCAAAGCCAGGATCGCCTAGCTCTGTGCGGAGAAGAAGGGATCTCTGGGAAGGGCTAGGAGGGAGGCCTTGGGGATTGGGAGACGGCCACCAACCTGACAGATTTTAAGAACTGAACTGGTGAGAACCGGCTCAGACCCTTGTTTTCAGACATATTTAGGGGTTCCATTTAGCAATTATGAGCAATGCATATGAAGAGAGGAAATGGCAACACATAAATTCCTTTTTCTCTAATGTTTCTTTTCCAACCTGATCTTGCTTAGCTCCATGGGTGATTCCAGGGGCTCTTTGTCACTTAAAATTCTGGAGTCTGGGGAGGACACTCACAAGTGCTATGACAGTGATGGCGAACATGTGCCACACGTGCCATAAGTGGCCCTTTGCCCAGCCCCCTTCCTCCCCACTTATCCTTCCTGCCCTCCAAGTAGCCCAAATGGGGCACTTAGAGGGCAGGGAAAGGTCTGTGGGGAGGAAGAGAGGGGGCCTGCCCATTCCTCTTCTTCCCCTTTTGCCTTTCCTCACCCCCAAAGGGGTCTATTTGTCTCAAAGAAAAACTTCAACTCTTTTTTAACACTATTTACAAAATCTTCATCCTCCAGAATATCCTCATTTAATCCCCAACCTTTATTTCTATTCCAATTCTCATTTAATTCCAGTTCTATCATATTGTGGTCAGAAAAAAGTCCTTGGCCATATTTCCAATTTTTTTTACCTTAGTTGCCACTGTTTTCGTAAGCAACACTAAGTCTAGTCTTGATAGGGACTTGTGCGCATCCGAATAAAAAGTAAACCCTTCTTTATCCCCATTGCAATGTGTCCAAACATCTATCAAATTAAATTCGTCCTTCATATTAAGGAAACTTTTAGGCAGCTTTCCTTGGAATTTTTGGTTTGTTTTTTTCTGGGATTTTCTGTCCCTCAAAGGGTTTATCACCCCATTAAAGTCCCTAGTTATAATTAAGTTGTCGTTTTCAAATTCCCTTATATTCTCTGCCAAATTTTTATAAAACATTTCTTTCCTTTCTAGTGGGGCATAAACATTACATATCACCTATTTCACATTATCCAGTAGCATTTCTACACAAAGCAATCTACTATCTTTATCTTTTTCACAAGTTTTGCTTCATATCTTTTATGTACAAAAATAGCAACGCCCCTTTTCCTTTTATTTACTGTTGCACAAAATAAAGTTCCCAGTTTCCTATTACGTAAATATTTTATGTCCCCATCTGTCATTTTAGTTTCCTGTAAACATAGTAAATCAAAATTATTTTTCTCCAAGTAATGCATTGCATGCCTTCTTTTCCTTTCCTGACTTATTCCCTTTATATTCCATGAAATTAACTTAAATCCCATTTTTCCTTTGCTTTTCAGCCTGGGTCCTTATATTCCAATTAGCCTTCTACACTAATTTTTATGTCCCTCCTGTGACGCCCTCTTCTGCTTTCTTGTTTTCTTGATGGTCTGTATTCAGCCCCTTTGTCTCCTGATTACCTTTTTCTCCTTGAGCCTTCCTTTGTGTCCTTTCCTCTCTTTGCATATTAGCACTTTCTCTTTCCCTCTTATCCCTTTCGTTATTTCTCTCTTCTCACTTTATTTCTCTCTTCTCGGAGAGAAGACAGTAACTTCAATGGCAAGTGGGGCTGTCGAATGTAGAGAGGTGTTTAGCAATGTAAATCAACAGAGGGTCTGTCTGCAACTGGACTGATGCTGAAGAAGAGCCCGTTGGGGCTGATATTTATACTGAAATTGTTGCTTGGGGAAAGAAAGCAAGCATTCAAAAAGGTTTAAATTGGTTTAGAAAGATTTTTGTCTGGGGAAAGAATTGTCTGAAACTGAATTAAATGAAATGGGTGCTTGGTGGAAATACTTCACCCAAAAAGGATTATCACACCGGCTCTCAGGTCCTTCTTGGTTCTGAATTCTGGTCCCATTCAAAGCCAATTTATAGCACAGTCTGAAGGCGACAATCCCAGAGCTCAATAATAACACAGCAAGAACAGAAGCAAATCTCCAGATATAGGTATTGTCAATGCACTAACCACTTTCCACTCTTAAAAATAACTCACACACTTGATTTCCTCCAAGTCCCTGGAGGTTCTTTAGCTTGAGTTGCAATAGAAAACAAATATGTACCAGCTCTCCTCTCCGACTTCCATCAACGTCACAATCTCTTGTACACACAACTCCAACCCACCTCAATCCACATGTGAGCTGTATACTGTACAGTATTGGTTATGAGTCATCTCCTGGTACCACACAGCATAAAGCCTCTGCAGTTAGCTTGCATCATGCCATGTGCTCTGACTCAACTCTCTATGGCAGTCTCCCAGGAAATGATGCCACTTTTCAATCAAAGTATTTTTACATATATTTATTGGAATATTTTCCAACTGTCTGACTATCTGCTTCCACTGATTTCCTTATGGCAGTTCACCTACAATCTCTTCTTTGCTAGCTCCTAGGAGTAAGGATACAATCATTGTATGGATTTGGGGCATCCAGAACAGGGTTATGCTCGAGTCACTCACACCAACTATGGCACGTTACAGACCGGCTGAAAGCGGCGGTTTGCCGGCGCTGCTGGTTGCTGCATCCGGGAACCGCAGCAGCCAAACCGTGCGATTCCCGGACGCAGCAAAAAAAGAAGCTCGAAAATGGCATTTCTTTCAGCACCCTAGAAGTGGTACCGCGAGGCGCTAGTTGCGCACTCACGACATCACTTCCGCTACGTGACGTCCAGACGCTACGCATCCATGATGTCAAAATGGCGGTGCCCGGGTTCAGGGGCGTCTACAATAGATGCCCCTTTCTAACCATAGTACGCCCCTTCCTAATCCTAGTATGTGCCGAGCACGTACTTTCGGTGTGTGTGTAACGCACCCAAATTAATTTAATCTCACATAGGGAGGGGGGAACGTGGGGCTAAATCTTCGGGTAAAACCTTCCTCTCTTAATGCTGGGATTCAGTCTTGTCTCTCATTGTCCTTGTTTACAGAAAAACTTGTCAGTCATGAGAGAGTCCACACAAGAAAGAAGTCACATAAATGCCAGGACTGTGGGAAACATTTTGCTTACAAGTCAGTCCTTGTCAAGCATCTGAGAGTCCACACAAGAGAGAAGCCATACAAATGCCAGCATTGTGGGAAATGTTTTTCTTTGAAAGGAGACTTAGTGAGACATCAGAGGGTCCACACGGGAGAGAAGCCACACAAATGCCAGAATTGTGGAAAATGTTTTTCTCGGCAGTCACACCTAGTAAGACATCAGAAAGGCCACACAGGAGAGAAGCCATACAAATGCCAGCATTGTGGGAAATGTTTTTCACGGCAGTCACACCTAGAGACACACAAGAGAATCCACACAGGAGAGAAGCCATTCAAATGCCAGCATTGTGGGAAAGGGTTTTCTCAGACATCAGTCCTAATGACACATCAGAGAGTCCACACAGGAGAGAAGCCATTCAAATGCCAGCATTGTGGGAAATGTTTTTCTCAGAAGTCAAATCTAGTGAAACATCAGAGAAGCCACATCGTGGAAAAGCCACACAAATCCCAGCAGTGAACTAACATTATTTTTATCAAGAAGGAATACAGAAAATCCAGGGGTGAAAAAATCCCTTATAATTTTGTTTGTAATGTTTGTCTGTCCATATTTCTGTGGTTTACTAGTGCATGTGTCTGTTTATGTTTGAAGGTTATATTTTGTTAAGTTTAGTTTCAATTGCTGTTAGTATAGATCATTGCTTTGGGATATTAATTTTGTTGGGGATTATGGGTCATGGTATAGGTTAGCTAGATAGGGGGGCTGGGATTTGTTGCAGCTGTCAAGAATAGTTATGTGAATGATAGCTTTTATAATGTGTGGGATGTTGACTGAATAAAGTCTGGGGCTGGTATTAACAGAAAGTGGCTGGTTTCTTGGGATGGCAAAGGGGGCATTATTATCTGTGGGGCATATACTGTGGGGATTGGAGGTGGGGGCTAGGTTTTGGAGAGGGTGGAGTTTTAGGTTTTGGGGTTTTATGTATTTTATGTATGACTTGGGATGGGCAGTTCTCACTTAAATACTGAATTTCTGATATGTGTTCTCAATAAAGTTCTTTGCTGTTTTTAACACACTGGACTCTTTGACTCACAAAAGTTGTGAATTTGCACAAAACTGACACTTTCTTCTCTGCTCAGTCCTCAGCTCCTTTCCCAGCCATAAGAAGCAAACACACACACACACACACACACACACACACACATACCTACATGGACAGATAGAGGTATATATACAAAGCAGACCTTTCCTTCCCTGCCTTTCCCTCCTGAGTCCAGCTCCTTATCTTGGGCTGCATTCCTCCAAGTCTCCTCATTAGAAGAAAGGAAAGGAGGCCGCTGAACCCAAAGGCTGCCAGCGTAATAAATAGCAGCAGCAAGGCCCTAATGATTCCTGTGCATGCTGAGGAGGGGCCTTTGAGAGTATGTGCGCATGCGCAGTCTCAGCCCCTGAAGCCATTGCTGCCCTCACAGTCTGTTCTGAGGGAGGGAGGGAAGTGGGGAGAGCCCTCCTTCATTTGGAGGAATGGCTGGAGGTTCTTCTGGGGGGCCCTTGGGGGTTATAAGAAGGAAGGAAGCCCCCTTCTCTCCCCCAAAGAAAGGCAGGGGGCTTGCCAGGTCTCCTTTCCTTCTCTGCCTCCTCCTTGGGGGATTCCTTGGGGCCCAGGTATGGTATTGTTTTTTTCCCACCAGAGAAGGGCCCGAACATCCTAACAGTGGGTAGCTCCTGATAGGCAGGTTGAATTCAAACAAAGAGAGAGTCCTTCCCCCCAGTGGGAGGAGCGACCCCCTCAGGAACTCAGCCTTTCTTCCTGCCTTGCTCTTTGGCTCGTCGCAAGGACCTTTTTTTCTACAAGATCACCTTTACTGCCTCCTAAACCTCCTGGCTATTTATCCCCCCACCTCACCCTGGAGATGTTGGGCCCCGAGGAGGCCAAGCCAGAGAGGGAGGCTGCTCCTGACCAGCCTGGACCAGCCCCGGCTTCCAACAAGTTGTCATGGATACACTCAAGGTCCCCCTAGTCTATGCTCCAGTGTTGGCCCTGGTGTCATTAGCGGTGTTCAGCAGAGATGGTGAGAACACACTGAGAAACCCAGAAGACAGAAGAGCTGAGGCAGCGCTCAAGCATACCCACGACTCTGTATCTATAGCTATCAGGGCCGTGGCTGCGGTCTCCATGGTCACGCGGGCCACTCTTCAGTGGTCCAGAGACCTGTTAGAGACAATTCCATCCATTGACACCAAAACTAAACAGGCCTTAAATAAGATTGCCAAGGCCAACGCTTTTGCAGCTGATGGTACTCTGGACGCTATACAGTTTGGTGCCAGGGGCCAGGCCGCAACGGTTGCTGTCTGACGACAGCTCTGGCTAAAGAACTGGAATGTAGACACCAAGTCGAAACAAAATCTGGTGTTCACCCCCTACCTGGGCACCAAGCTGTTTGGCGAGTCCCTTGAGCCAGATCTGGTTGAGGGCAAGGACAAAAGAAGGCCTTGCCTTCAATTAAGAAAAGAGATGACAAAAAACAGTTGAGGCAGGGCTGATCTTCCTTTTGCTCCTCTCAATCCTTTTCCTCCTCTAACTCCTTTGAAGCCAGAGAGGCTAAGGCCAACAAGACCTGCTGGGGTGATAGTAAATACCATCCAAAATCCAACCAATCTTCCTTCACTCCAAAGGAAGTTGGAAACTCCAAGGCCAACCGCAAAGGTCAACAACAATGATGGGAACCCTCCAGTGGGAGGCAGATTTCAAGAGTTCGGGGATATCTGGGACAACTCCACCTCAGACCGGTGGGTGCTGGACACTATCCATCAGGGATACAAAATAGAATTTTCCTGGACACTACACGACATGTTCCAGCCTTCCCCCAGATCCAAAGACCCCAACAAACATCGCCTCCTACTGGAAGAAATTCAGCACCTGCTGGAGATCCAGGCCATCGAACTTGTCCCGGCAAACCAGAGATACCGGGGTTGTTACTCGACCTTCTTCCTGGTCCCCAGGAAGAGCGGATCATGGCACGCAATTCTCAATCTGAGGGGCCTAAATTATTTTATTTGGAAGAAAAAATTTCGAATGGAGACCCTACAATCCTTGAAGCCTTACAACTTGGAGACTTCCTCTCATCGCTGGACCTTCAGGATGCTTATATCCATATCCATATCCATACTTCACATCACCGTTTCCTATGTTTCAGATACAACACCAACCACTTTCAGTTTTGGCGTTGTGTCAGAAATGTAGGAAACGGCGCTTCCATTTGGCCTTGCGTCGGCACCCAGAGTCTTCACCAAAGTGATGGTGGCCCTGGTCGCACACTGGAGGACCCAGCGGATCCACATCTACCCCTACCTGGACGACCTGCTGATCAGGGCGAGGTCCAAACAACAAACAATTCTTGACATGTCCAGAGTCCTCAAGTACTTGAAAGCCCATGGCTTTCTGGTCAAAGCCCACAGCTTCCTTCACTCCAAATACAAACACCGAAAAGAGCTCCCTTCATCCCAAACAACAAATCCTACACCTGGGAGCCGAGATAGACACAAATCGGGGGATGGTCTCCCTGCCTTTCTGCCGAAGATAGACCATAGCCGAAGCAGTTCACAATGCTGAACTCCCGTCGGGCCAGCCTGTCGGCGCTGACGCATCTTCAGGGCCTCATGATTGCGACAATCGATTGCCTACCGTGGGCACGTTTTCACGCCAGGGCTCTACAGTGGCTCCTCCTGTCCCACCAGCAGGCCATCACCCTCAAACTTCACAAGGTCATCCAGGTTCCCGACTGAGTCCTGCAGTCCCTACAGTGGTGGATGTCTCCAGCAGTCCTGATGGGCCAACCCATCTGGAGACCCAAAATGATCCAGATCACAACAGATGCCAGCCTCAGGGGCTGGGGAGCCCACTGCGGAGCCCACCTGGCCCAGGGCCGCTGGGACCACAACGAACAGTCCCACAGCATCAACTGGCTGGAACTTCAAGCTGTTTGTCTGGCTCTCTTGGCCTTCAAAGACCTGATTCAATCCTGGGCAGTCCTGATAATATTACCACTAAGGCTCACATAAATTGCCAGGGAGGAGGAGAAAGAGGAGAGCAGATGTAAGGCCATTGCTTTGCATGGGCTTCTTCCCAGGCAGCCAGGCAGCCCTCCTTCCTCCAGTGGAAATCCTGCTGAGCTTGCCTGCCACCCCCCGCCCCCTTCCTCAGGGACCCCATTCGGATAACGTCCTTCCTTCCATTGAGGGGCCTCTCTCTTTCACTTTCCTAAGCCACTCACCAGCCTCACCTTCCTTCACCCCAAATACAAACTTATGGGGTTCCAGGTTCTCATTTCTTCTCGCTAGCAGCAATTGCTGTTGTGTGCCTTGAAGTTGTTTGGACTCATGGTGACCCTAAGGAGAACCTATTATAGGGTTTTCTTGAAAGATTTTCTTCAGAGGGGTTTGCCATTGCCTTCTCCTGGGGCTGGGAGAGTGGGACTTGCCATGTGTCAACCATTGGGGTTGCATGGCAAGCAGTGTTTCACTGACTTCATTTCCAAAATTAATCCAAAGCAGCCACTTCCCTTGCTCAATATACCAGTACTTTCTCTCTTCTCTCCCTCCCCCCAGTAGACCTAATGCCATGAAATAGGTATGGTGGGTGCTAGGGTTGTTCCCCAAGAGGAAAGGGGGCAGTCACCCAAAAAAGTTTGGGGACCACTGATCTAGACATTATATTTCTATTGAAGTAGCCTACAATCACATTGGCCTTTTTAGGTTTCATCAGAGGGAGGTTTGCTATTGCCTGCGAGAGAGTGCCTTGGGTTCCCCACCCGCAGAAGTCATGCTCCTGGAAGACGGAAGTCCTGACCCCAGAAGTCCCATCCCCAGAAGGGGGACGTCCCGCCCCTGAAAGTTGCGCACTGGCATCCACTGAGTCCCGGTGCAGGAATGCCACTGACTGATGTATTTATGGCACCCTTCCTGCTCCATGTAAAAAGAATAAGGGAAACACATGTTACAGAAGAAGCACCCCCCACCCCCCCAAACATAATACTTTCTAGCCAAGGTTTAAGTCCTGGGGAAAAGGAGGAAAATAAGGGTTTGATTCAGGGGTCATCAAATGTTGTGTGCGTCAATGAAAGGCTAGAAAGCAGTCAGAAATGCATCTTCAGCATCCTTTCTCATGGTCACAAGCCAGTTGAACTCTAGCAGCGCCTCATTAATCCTTAGATTGATGCTTCCATAATTGATGCCGTCTTTCACAGATTCTAGATATGCAACGAAGAATACAGAATGCTCAATAATGCAAAGGTTTATTCCATGTTCTTATAAGGATAAGATACTTTCAAACCAAAAACCTTGTAGAAGATGTGCCATAAATGAAGATTATAATAGAACATTACAAATAGAATAGAACAAAATGTATAAAATATGCCTCTCTAAAAAACTATATTCAATTGCTGACATTTCTACCATTTCTCTAAAGGTGTAAATTCTGAGAAAAACATTTTCTGCAGTTCAGGCATTTGTATGGCTTCTGTCTTGTATGAATGCTCTTGTGTATGTAAGGATAGCACCTGAAATAAAATATCTGCATCTCCATTGCATTGATGGCATCTCCAAGGTTTTTCTCCTGTGTGGACCCTTTGATGCACTGCAAGCTGTGACTTCTGAGCAAAGCATTTTCCACACTGCTGGCATTTGTGTGGTTTCTCCCGAGTGTCGATTCTCTCATGAGCCGCAAGTTCTTCTATAAAGAAGGGGAAACATAGAAAAGACTCATCTCGGCATTAAGAGAGGAGAGGCCTCTGGATTCTACAATGGAGCTAAGCAAGAAGAGAGATAAAGGAGTTTTAGTGTTCCCTTTCCCTCCCTTCATAGATATTAGTTATAATTGCTACATGGAGTACCTTAAAATGTCTGAAAACAAGGATTTCAGCTGGTTCGCACCAGTTTACTTGTTTAGTTGTTAATGTTTTTCAGGTTCATGGCTGCCTGACAATACTCTTCTAGCTGTTTTATGGACACCTCTCTTGGCTCTATTGTGGACTTTCCCTGAGTTACTTTTCTGTCCAAACAGAGCTAGACTTTGCTCCTGCTCTCTCCTCCTCACTTCCACTTTCCTGATCTCCTTCCATTTCTCCCTCCTCTCTCCAATTTTCCTTCCTGCTTTCATGCCTATCCGCACTGCTTCTGTATTTCAGCTTCAGCATCTCCTCCTGCCATTCTGTCTTTCACATTCTCTCTCTCTCACACACACAAAAAGTATGGTGCAGGAAAGAGACATTTCCATTCCCATTTAGTGAGAAACGTAAGATAATAATATAGCAATCAATCCATAGGAAGGCTGAGGAAGGGACCTGAGGACTCCCAATTTGCTGAGGGTAGGGCTCAAGGGAGGAGCCTGGAAACAGCCTGAAGACACCTCCAAGACAGGGCTGGGCAGCTGTTGAGGATTAGGAGCCAGACTGGGCCCAAAAGGGACCTCAGAGGCAACCACCATTGGACCATCTTGAAAAAACCTGAATGGCGTTTTGCCCCTCAATATCCCCCAAATGCCTTAGGAGAAGCGGAGGCAGTTTTGTCACTGTTGGGCCACTCTGAGCCCTTGAAGGAGGGCCAAGGGAGGCCTTCTTCCCAAGAGGATACTGGAGGCCTCTCCAGAACATAGAAACACTGAAACATAGACCAAGAAGACCTGAAACCTTGCTAAAGGATGTAATGAAGAGCATTTGGGGCCAAAAGATGTTAAGTGCAATGGTTCTTTCCTAGGATATCCTAAGATTTGCAGTTTAGCAAAGGGCATTTACAATCATAACTAGAGAGCTCTAGTGGCTCCGTAAAGTAAAGTGCAAATCCCAAGATTCCCAAGATGTTGCTTTGATCATTAAAGTGGAACCATAGAGCCATGTATGTAGCATGGAAGGCCCCCTGTTTTGAAGGAAGAGCAATGGGTCCAAGTTCCTTTCCCAGAGAGGAGACATCTTCATAGGTTTCCATCATCACCTCATTGTACAGAAACTTCTGCTCCGGACTCAAGAGAGGCCCTTCCTCCTCAGAGAAGAAGACTGCCATGTCTCTAAAGGAGATCTGCAACTGAAAGTAGCCCTCATCTAGAGACTGACTGAGCAAAAGGGGAGGAAGAACATGGAGCATCCCAAATATGATTGATCCCTTCAGAATATCAATAGAGAGGGATATATTGGGATATCCTCCCTTCCCTTTTCCTTGGCTCCCTGGATCTTCAAGAAACGGGAGAGAGGGAAAGAGAAGGCTGCCATCTTGGTCCCTGATCCTCTAGATTTCTCCTTGATGGAGACTGTGTTTAGCAATGGAGGCTCTTCCCTGGAGGTCTTCCCAATCTGCTTCACTGAACTGACAGAAGTCTAGGGCAGCCTTTATTATTCATTGATTTATGTCTGTGTTTGATTTCTAGTCTGTCTGGAGGTCAAGTTCTCTTTGGATCCAAGGCAGAGAACACTCCAGGGCCCTCTTCCCTTCCCTGGGAATAGAAATAGGAAGACCTCTATTCAGTCATTAGGAATGGCTTCCTTTCATGATGGCTCCAAAACCAGGAGCCTCACTGCATCAAAATGGAGGACCAGCCCTGACTCAAAGCCATGGGTTCAGTGCTCTTTTAGGAACAGAAGAAGTCCTCCTGAGGACACTCTGAGGGCTGCCATTGGCTAGAATCCCAGTTCCTCCCACAATCCCTGGCCCTGATTGGCTGGAATCCCAGTCCTTGCCACATCCCACACAGAATCCTATTGTGAGTTCAGTCTGATGCTCCTTACTTGAAGAATGGAGATTGTCCTATTGTGACTTCAATCTGATGCTCCTTACTTGAAGGAAGGAGACTGGCCCATTACAGCCTCAGGCTGATGCTCCTTACCTCAAGGATTGTTTTCTAATTTTTTAATTTGTTTTTAAGTTTGCAATATCATCTTCTAAGTACATCCTCTGCAGCAGTTGTCAACAACAAATTATGCACATTGATACTTTGCCTCTAAGAGCCCATGGTTCTGGAGTTAAACCAATACGGCAACAGGTACACTACATTATTAATTCCTTTAATTAATTGCTTGATGCTTATTTTATCTACTGTAATACTTTGCCTTAAATCTTATAACTCTCATTTCCATAACTTATTTCCTTTTTCCCATTTCTTCCTGAATTGTTGTTCCATTTTCTCATTTATAACCATCCTTTGTTTGTCCATTATAGATAAATCATGAGCTTTTACAATCCATTCTTTAAGGAGGTCCAGGCTTCTTTCCTTCCAGTGTCTCGTATCTATCAAGGGAGCTGCGGTGACTAGGTACAAAATAACGCCTTCCTCTTCTTGGTCCAATTTGCCTTTTATGTCTTCTATAATATTTAGTAGAAATAATTTTGGATTAAATTCAATATCCTTTTGCATAATGTCCTGAATTTTAGCATGTATTGCCTTCCAAATTGGGTCGCTTCAGTACACTCCCACCACATATGATCATATCTGGCGTTAGGTTGTTTGCATTTCCAGACATCGCTGTCCTTACTTCCCCCAATCCTGGCTAGTTTGGATGGAGATATGTGCCACCTATAGAGTAATCTATAATAATTGTCTATTAAATGGGCACTTTTGGTAAGTTTTAGGTTTTTCATCCCTATTTTCTCCCAACTCTCTAATGTCATTTGGCAGCCTGTGTCCTGCATCCATTTTACCATATTTAACCAATTCTTCCTTCATTTCTATATCTAAGAGTATCTTATATATTTAGGTTATCTGTTTGTTTGTTTTTGTTGCCTTGGGATAGAATTTTATCTAACTCATCTGTTTCATTTTCAGTTCCTACAACCTTAATATCCTTTCTAAATCTTTCATTGATTTGGTGGTGCGTTAAGCAGCATAATTCTATTCTATTCTTTCTTTCTTTCTTTCTTTTATTGTTTTCACTCTTTCATCTTCCCCATCTTTAATTAAAATATCTTTATAGGTGATCCATTTCCCTTTTTTACATTTCTCTTCTTTATGGAAAGCTTCTAGTACAGAACTCCATCTTGTTATTTTGTGTGTGTGTGTGTGTATATACACAAACACACACACACATATATAATTTTTGTGCCAATTTTTTAATAATGCTTTCCTTATTAGATGTTTATTGAAATTTTTATGGTTTGTGACACCTTCTTAACTCAAATATGCATGCCATCTTCTTTCTGGACCATCACTTTCTAAAACAAGTACTGTAGTCTTTTTTCTCTTCAATTTACCCAGTCCTTAATCCATCTAAATGCGCTTGCATTATAATATGTTTGCAAGTTTGGAAGGACAATTCCTCCTTTTTCTTTCAAATCTTGGAGCGCTCTCATTTTTATCCTGGGCTCTCTGCCTTGCCAAATAAATTATTGCAAATCTTTAGACCAGACATTAAAGGGTTTGTTTGTTGAAATTATAGGGATGGTCTTAAATGAAAATAACATTTGCCTGAAGGATTGAGACTGGCCCATTGTGACTTAGGCTGATTCTCTTTGACTGAAGGATTGAGACGGGACCTTTGTAACCTCACACTGATGCTCCTTGCCTCAATCCTTCTGGATTGAGACGGGACTATTGTGACTTCAGACTTGTGCTCCATACCTGAAGCATTGAGACTGTCCCACTGTGTTCTCAGAATTATAGAATCATAGAATTATGGAGTTGGAAGAGACCTCAAGGGCCATCCAGTCCAACCCCATTCTGCCATGCAGGAACTCTCAATCAAACCATCCCCGACAGATGGCCATCCAGCCTCTCTTTAAAGACCTCTAAGGAAGGAGACTCCACTACACTCCAAGAAAGTGTGTTCCACTATCAAACAGCCCTTACTGTCAGGAAGTTCCTCCTAATATTAAGCTGGAATCTATTTTCCTGTAGCTTGCATCCATTGCTCCGGGTCCAAGTCTCTGGAGCAGTAGAAAACAAGCTTGCTCCCTTCTCAATATGGCATCCCTTCAAGTATTTAAACAGGGCTCTCATATCACCTGTTCACCTTCTCTTCTCCAGGCTAAACATCCCCAGCTCCCTAAGTCTTTCTTCATAGGGCATGGTTTCCAGACCTTTCACCATTTTGGTCACCCACCTTTGGTCACTCTCTAAGTTTTTCAACATCCTTTTTGAATTGTGCTGCCCAGAACTGGACACAATATTCCAGGTGGGGCCTGACCAGAGCAGAATAGAGTGGCACTGTTACTTCCCTTGATCTAGATACTATGCTTCTATTGATGCATCCTAAAATCACATTGGCCTTTTTAGTTGCCGAAAAGCACTGTTGACTCATGTTCAACTTGTGGTCTACTTGGACTCCTAGATCCCTTTCACGCGTAGTTTCATTCAGCCAGCTGTCCCTCGTCCTATATCTGTGTATTTAATTTTCCCACCCTAAGTGCAGTACCTTACATTTCTCCGTGTTGAAGATTATTTTAATAATAATAATAAAATTTATTTATATTTTCCCGCCTCTTCCAGATGGATTTTGTTAGCTTTGGACCAGCTTTCTAGTCTATTCAGGTCATTTTGAATTTTGATCCTGTCCTCTGGGGTATTAGTTACTCCTCCTAATTTGGTATCATCTTCTAATAGGATAACTATCCAAGTCCTTGGTAAAGATGTTGAATAGCACTGGGCCCAGGAGAGAACCCCACTGGACACCCCACTGGTCACTTCTCTCCAGGATGAAAAGGAGCCTTTGTTGAGCAACCTTTGGGTTTGGCCAGTCAACCAATTAGAAATGTATGTAACAGTTACCTTGTCTAGCTTGTTTCATGTTTTTGTTTTATATACTCTTTAATTTGGTTAACTGCTATTAAGGGGCATAGCTATGAGATTCTATGATATGAAACCTTTTAATAAATGAACAGGTATTGCAATCCTATCTATATATATTATCAGACATAACTCCAGAGAATGTTAGCCTTTTGGATGCCACAAGGTTCCTCTCATTCTTCAGGGCAAGACGCAACACTTCAGCTGCCTTCTAGAAGATAAAGCTAAAAGACTTCCAAAAGGACTGAAGCCTTGGGCAAGTCACACTCTCTCAGCCTCAGAGGATGGCCATGGAAACCCACTCTGAAGGAACCTGCCAAGAAAACCCCTTCAAAGACTCCCATAATGTCACCATAAGACCTGGAAACAACTGGAAGGCAGACCCCAAGAACAACATTGAAAATAGGTGCAAGCCTTGCCTTGGGAAAGTGTAATGACTGGGCTCCAGTCAATGGAGGTCTTCTTCAGGCAGTAAAGGGAGGTTTATGCAAATGCAGAGTGACATCACTGCTACGGAAGGCTCTCTTGACCAATCAGAGAGCAAGATAAAGGTTCTTCTGGAAGCTTCTGTGAGAAGGAGATATAAGGCCTGAGAGACCAAGAGACAGTTGGGGGAATTGTGTCAGTTGGAGAGAGAGAGAGAGAGAGTTAAAGAGCGGATCTTGGAAGTTAGTCTCAGAATTTGATGCTTAGGTCTATTTATTATTTTAATAGCTTGTATGAATTGAATATTACAGTGGTCCCCCGGGTTACGAAATTAATTCGTTCCGCGGTTAATTTCGTAACCCGAAAAACCTTCGTAAGCCGAATTCCCATTAGCGCCTATGGGGAAAAAGCCGCGGCTCCGCCGCGGCTCCATAGAGAACAGCGCCGAGGTTTTTTCGTAACCCGAAAAAACCTTCGTAAGCCGGGACAATAAATCCCTATGGGATTTATTCGTATCCCGAAAATTTCGTACCCCGGGTAATTCGTAACCCGGGGTACCACTGTATATACTTACAAATATTATACCTGCAAGATTCTTAATATCTTGTGTGACTTATATTTCAGTTATATTTTGTTATTTATAATGAGTATCTACTACTCGACGCTCCTTATTTAAATGCTGCTTTAAAACCTCTTTCCATCTGCCAGCTTTGTGCTGGTTTTGGGGGGAAATGAGAAAGTGTTGGGAGGGAGGGACTGCCAACAGAATTAAGAGATGCATTGCAGGCTATGGACAATTTGTGGCCAAGAAAGGTCCAAAACACATGGCAGCAATAATCCAGTTTGAGAGCGCTTTAACTGCCCTGGCCCAGTGCTAGGGAATCCTGGGAAATTGAGTTTATTGTGGCACCAGAGCTCTCTGACAGAGAAGGCTCAATGTCTCACAAAACTACATTTCCCAGAATTCCCTAGCACTGAGCCAGGGCAGTTAAAACGGTCTCAATTGGATTTGTTATGAAGCGAACACCGAATATCTCAGGAAGGGTCCATGTCTCCCAAGGCCCCCTCCCTCCAGGGCCTCCTTCCACTCTTCCCCTGCCAACTGCCAAGGGAGTCAGTGTGTTTCTTGGTGTGTCTTTTGTGTCTCTTTCCAGAGAGGGGGTTCTTATACAGAAATGGGGAGGATGGTTTTAATAGAAGCCTTATTCTTATTCTCCCCAAACATTGGGCTTTGGCTTCTAAGAGGAGGCTTGTCCCCCAAAAGAGGCCAAAAGTAGCTCCTTTGGGAGGTTTTAAAAGTCTCCTCATTTTTCTTATTAAGAGATTTGCAGGCAAGAAGGAAGGAGACAGACCAGATCATCTCATATTTCCAAGAATGAAACAAACAAACAAACACGGAGAAGAACAAAAATAAGGATTAGACAGAAAAACAAACTGCTTATCTTTTAAAAAGTAAAACCATTTTAAGGGTAAGAATCAGCCTTTGGTGCTTCTACACTTTTACAACTGACTCTGGATGTATCTGCACTGAAGAAATAATTCAGATCGAAACTGCTTTAACTTTTCTGGCTCCATCCAGTGGATTCCTGGGATTTGTAGTTTGTTGCAGCACTAGAGCTCTCTGGCAGAGAAGGCTAAGTGTCACAAAGGGAAAAAAACCCAGATTCCATAGCAATAAGAGGTTAAAGCCATGTCAAAGTCCTTTATTTCTGCAGGACTTCTTTCCATTCTTCCCCTCTCTTCCCTGAAGGCCTCAAACTATCAACTGCCAAGCGCTGAGGAAGAGGCAGCCATTTTGTGTTCTGGTGACCATTTTGTGTTCTGGCGGCCATTTTGTGCTGCTTGTGACTGTGGGGAACAATGTTCCAGAACCTTCTCTGAGCCTCAGTTGAACAGAGGCTTCTCTTTCTCTCCTGAGGCTCCAGAGTCAGAAGGAGGCCAGGCTCCTTGGGCCAAAAGGAAGGAAGTGTGTCTCTTTGTGTGTCTTTTGTGTCTCTTTTCAGAGAGGGTTTTATTACACAGCTCTGCTGCTTCTGGGGAAAATGGGTTTTAAAAGGGATCAGAAAAGGGGAGGATAGTTTTAATACAAGCCTTATTCTTCTTCTTCACAAACATTGGGTTTTGACTACTATCCCTGTTTTTAATAACTGTTTCAATAACTGTCCAGTAATTTAATGGTATTTTATTTTGGATGGGAGTGTTAGGGTTTGGGAGATCATGAAACATGTTTTTATTGTATTGTATGGATATTTTTATTGTAAACTGCTAAAAGGTGGCCATTCTTGTGTAGTAATTGTCTTGTGATAAACTCCCACAACAGCCTTGTAAGGTTGGCTTCATAAGCTCCTAGGGCTGGAAGGGAGCACCAAGGGCCATCCATTCAGCCCCATTCTGCCCTCCAAGTCTTCCGAAGAGATGGCCATACAGACAGAGACTCCTCCAATGCTCTTGGAGGCAGCATCTCCCATAGATTTGCTCAGAGGTCATGGAGAACCACAGTCCCATGGGAACCTGTTCTTTCCACCCCACTTTGGGAAAGGAGATCCCCCACAGCCCCCTGGACTATTTACTACCAGGAGTTACTATGGCTGTGACTCAGAGGAGTTTCCTAGGCATTGTCACCTTCTGCCCTCCATGGCCATTGGCACTGACCTTTTCCCATTCCCTTCCCTCCCTCAGCCCTGTGGACTTCCTCCTCCTTCGCACTCAGAGCAACCCTTCTCTATGGCTGAGGAGACGGCCTCTGACCCAGGGAAACTCCGGCCATAAAGGACTGAAAGAGAGGCCTTTCTGGGGCTGCAGGAATCAGGGTCTTTGTACTGAAGGTAGGCCTTTATTCCTGGAGCTGAAAGAGGACCTTTGTTTAAATGCTTCAGTCCAGGATTGTGTGGAAGTTGCAGCTGAGAGACTGAGCCCATGCTTTGCAGGCATAAAGCCCCAAATTCAGTCTCTGACAACATTGTCTTCCCAGAAGGTGGAAGTGAGATTTCCAGACACACAGTGCGCCAGTGAGTCCTTTTTGTGGGGACTGTGTGTGAATGTGTTGTTTACTAGAGCTTTGTGAGGTATTTTTTTCTCTGGGTTTATAAAATGAATTTACATAGGTCTTCACTTCCCAAAAATGAGCATAATCCAGGATGCAATCTTCACTCATAAACCTATACATTTTTAGATTTTTGTTGTATAAGTGCAACATATTCAGCAGTGTGCATCTTTTTTAAAAATATACAAGGAAAAGTGAAGAAACTGTGATTTTGACAATAGATCCATTCAGAAACAATGCACACAAATGTACATAATACCTCAATTTCTGTGTGGCTTTAGCAAGCAGAGGAAGGAGGTACATACCTCATGCTCCTGCTATGACTGACACACACAAACACACAAATCTTGTAATTGTCAATTTGTAAACTGCTTTGATCTTTTTGGAAAGGCGGTATATACATACATTTATTATTATTATTATTATTATTATTATTATTATTATTAACACAGCAGTTAAGCTCAGAGATTTGTCTCATTTGTGAAAATGAAATGATTATTTTTCACCAGTGTCTAAATGGGGAAGGGGGCGTAATGAGGAGAAACCATTGATCAGATCATTGAAGAAATACAGGTCTTATCCAGCCCAGGGGCCAGAGTTTCTCCACCTGGAATATAAATCATAGAATCTAAGAATCATAGAGTTGGAAGAGACTTCAAGGGCCATCCAGTCCAACCCCATTCTGCCATGCAGGAACTCTCAATCCAAGCATCCCTGACAGATGGCCACCCAGCCTCTGCTTAAAGACCTCAAAGGAAGGAGACTCCACTGCACTTCAAGGAAGGAGTGTGTTCCACCGTCGAACAGCCCTTTCTGTCAGGAAGTTTCTCCTAATGTTGAGGTGGAATTTCTTTCCTGTAGCTTGCATCCATTGTTCTGGGTCCTGTTCTATGGAGCAGCAGAAAACAAGCTTGCTCCCTCCTCAATATGACATCCCTTCAAAAATTTAAACAGAGCTATCATATCACCTGTTAACTTTCTCTTCTCCAGGCTAAACATCCCCAGCTCCCTAAGTCATTCCTCATGGGCATGGTTTCCAAATCCTGCACCACTTTAGTAGCCCTCCTTTGGACACACTCCAGTTTCTCAACATCCTTTTTGAATTGTGGTGCCCAGAACTGGACAAAATGTTCCAGGTGGGACCTGACCAGAGCAGAATAGAGTGGCACTATTACTTCCCTTGATCTAGACATTATACTTCTATTGATGCAGCCCAAAATCACTTCTTTGCAAGAATGACATGGGGAACATTACTGAAATCAAGATATACTATATCCATAGCATTCCCTTCATCTACCAAGGCCTTACTGAAATCAAGATATACTACATCCATAGCATTCCCTTCATCTACCAGGATCATCTACAGAGATTAGATTTGTCAGGCATTACTTCTTTCTCTGAAACTAATATTGACTTTTTGTGATTATGGCATTGCTTTCTAGATGGTCACAGATTCTCTGTTTAATGATCTGCTCTTTAATCTTTCCATAAAGAAGGTGGTACTCCTCCTCCTCCTCCTCCTCCTCTGCATGAAAGAGAAATCAAATTCTCATCAGTGATGATGACGCAGCATGGAAAAATTAACATTCCTGCCTTTAAAGTCTGTTTTAAAAATAATTTTTATTGAAACTAAAGTACATGCAATGAATTTTATACAATGCATAATTATGTATATATATTTTCTACATTCTGTTGCAACTTATCGAAATTTAAAGTCTGAGGAGGCCTGAATCCTGTTGGTTAAACCTAGCGTAGACTGACTGAACCTATAATTGACTGGTGAGTCAATCTATAGGTAAATCCAAGAGACTGAGTGATTCTTCTCTGATCAGGACTAAGTATAGGATAGGATACAGGTTAAAATTTAGTCCTACTTGTGGCTAGAACAGGACACTCCCAAGCCAAGATGGCCAGGCAACAGTATGGAAAATAGGCACTCTCCACATGGGCAGAGACACTCTCAGAATTGTGACTTCTCTGCATGCAGAAGGCTGCCATGGGAATTGGCTGTTCCCTTCCCATCAGCTCAATCCTCTGGTGCCCCCCCCCCCCGATCCTTGGAGGAGGGCTGGATCCCATGGAAGGGGGGCAACCAGAGAAGAGAGAGCTCCTTTCCTGCCCTGCTTGGCCGGGGAACTCCCTGGGGGATGGAGAGCAACTGCTTTGGCCAATGGGAGAATGAGAGGCCACTAGGCCAGAAAGCCTGACCCAGCAGAACCCTCTATGTTCCAGTGTTGCTCCTTGTGGAATCGGGCTAGGAAGCAAATGCCCACCTCTGCAATGGCTCAACGGAGGCATATGTCATCTGCATGTGTCACCAGCAGGATGCTGTTCTCTGTCTCTTTGAGTGCTGCAGGGTTTCTTGCCAAGCCAATCCTAACCCTGGGCCCTTTTCTCAGGACCTTCATCTCGGCTTCCTTGTACACGGCTTTGGGGCCTGTCTTTCTGGAAGTGACCCAAGTTCAGGACCACCAGGACCCCCTGCTCACCTGATGGCCAACACAGAGGCCAACTGGAGGGAGTTGGGCTCCAAGAGAAGGAGGCTGCCGAGGTACAACAGCTCTTTGGTGAGTCACTATTCTATTAGCTTCATCTGGGTCACTGCTGGGCCAATTTATGAAAGGAATGAAATACAATACTGTCTGAGTTTGGCAGAGACAGACCTGGTTAATCCTCTTGTCATCCCAATATTTCGAGGGCTGTTAAAATGTCCTGGTTTCTCTCTTCTCCTCCCACTTTCCCAATTCTTCAGCTCATCTCAATTTCTGCATAATGATGGCCAAGGAGTTTGCAGCCCATCAACTCAAAAGTGGGGGTTGGAGAAGAAAGAAGGGGGCAGGGACTTGCCCTTGCTAGGAGTCTGAGGCAAAAACAAACTGTTGTGCCCTTTCCCACTTGTGTGATCTTCTTCATAAACAACTTTGTCCATCTTCACCACTTTCTGCTCTTGCTTTTTAAAAATGACATTTGCCTCTGAAATTTGGCAACAGATGTCTAAATGCACTATACTCTTTCGAAGCTAAATGTACTATACTTGTCGGGATAGTCAGTATTCTAATCTATCATTAATATCCCAGCCATGGCCTACATTATATTGTATATTACATTGAAAGAATTTGAGACAAACTGGATTTCAAAGGCAGTAGCTTTTTTCTTGATAGCAGAATTTAAAGTTTATTTCCTGGACTAAATTCTGAGGTGATCAAATAATTTTTGGGATGCATCATGTGCTTCTCCCTCCCCTTTTATTAGTCATTCTCTGGATGAGGGATGAGGGCTATTTTCTATTGCAGGTGACCTTTGCTGATGTGGCTGTATATTTCACTGAGGAGGAATGGAAACTGCTGACGAAGAAGCAGAGACTTATGTACAACGATGTGATGATGGAGAATTACGAGAATGTGGCCTCTGTGGGTAAGGAAGCTGAATTCATTGCCCTTACTATGAAGACTCAGGGCCCTTTCATTCTGCATTATCATGGCACTATGATTCCACTTTAGAATTATAGAATCAAAGACTTTAAACAGATAACAAGGACCATCTAGTTCAACCTCTTGCCATGCAGGAATACACATTGAAAGCTTCACCAGCAGATGGCCACCTAGCCTTTGTTTAAAGACCTTTAAGGACCTTTAAAGACCTTCAAAGAAGGAGCGCTTTAGAAATTAATAATAATAATAACAATAACAACAACAACCATAATAAGATTCTACTATGCTCTGAGGGAGTATATTCCACTGCTGAATAGCTCTTACTGTCAGGAGGTTCCTCCTAATGTTTAGGTAGAACCTCTTTTCCTGTGGCTTGCGTCCATTGTTCCGTGTCCTTTGCTCTAGAGCAGCAGAAAGGAAGCTTGCTCCATCCTCAGTATCTCTTCAAATATTTGAACAGGGCTATCATATCCACTCTTAACCTTCTCTTCTCCAGGCTAAACATTCCCAGATCCCTAAACCACTCCCCATAGGGCTTGATGTTTTCCAGACCCTTCACCATTTTCATTGCTCTCCTTTGGACACACTCCAGATTCTCAACATCTGTTTTGAATTGTGGTGACCAGAAGTGGACACAGTATTCCAAGTGAAGGCCTGACCAAAGCAGAATAGAGTTCTTCTCTTAATCTATAACAGAATAGAGTACTTCCCTTAATCTATAAAATGGAATCATAAAGTTGAAAGAAACTAGAAGAGCCATCCAGTCTAACCCTCTGGCAGAATACTATACTCGCATTAATGAAGCCTAGAATCACATTGGCCTTTATAGCTGCTGCATCACACAGTTGGCCCATATTCATCTTGTGGTCTACTAGGAGTCCTAGATCCCTTTCAAGCATAGTTTAATTGCGATAGCAACATCCTGTAGAATATTTGAATTTGTAGTTTAGTGAGGCACTATTGCTCTCCACTTTCTAGGGATTCTAAATATCATATTTTAAAACTGTCAATTCTAGGATTTTGTGGGAAGGAACCGTGGAGAAAAATGTTTTTTGGCTCCAAATGCTCCTCAGCCCATCCCTGACCAATTTTGCTGCCTTTTTTGGCCCCTCCTCCAGCCTTTTGAGACTCTGGAGAGGCTTATTGTGTAAAATGGCTCCCTTGTCCCTGCAATGGCTCAGAGAAGAGGAGCAAAAGGGATGCTGTCAGATATTGAGGGGCAAAAAATTATTTATCGATCCTCAATGGATGGATAATTGCAGGTGACCTTTGCGGATGTGGGGTAATGTGACCCCCCAATCCCCAAAAGTAGTCCATCCCTTTCCTAGAGA
>JACSCI010000173.1:9982-43771 GCA_016801065.1 Sceloporus tristichus | reverse complement strand
TCTTATTTCCTATCACTCATCTAATTTGCGTATTTCCTCTCTATCCTCTAAAGTGTTTCTCCAAATTGTTTTTACTTGTAGGCCTTGTAGTCTTCTCATGCATTCATTGGGTAGACTATACAAATCAGAATCACATGTAATTACAACATTCAGGGAGTGAGTATTTAACATACAATTTAGAATTGTTTATACCTAAAACAGAGCTCTTATAAAAACATTATTCTGGGACTCACTCTTGTATTGCAGATACTTGGAAGTGGAGTCGGAAATGAAAAAAGGTAGCAAACGAAGTTTTTCCAAACAGTAATGAAAGACTTCAGTGTAAACGTGCCAAAGGCAAGACGGTTCCTGGGATTGCGGAATATATTTTCTTCAGTATGTGGCAAGCTTTCTGGAGGTGAGTTTACTGGGTTTGTTGAAGATTTACTTTGTATTTGGCTTCAGAATATCAAGCAAATCCCTAGAGCTTTTTCCTCTCTCACGCAATTGGTTGTTGGATATGGCATTTGATTTTTTATTATTTAAAACATTAAATGGTATAACAATAATATAATATTATAATATAATGTAATAATATAATATAATGTAATGATATTATTATTTACAAATATCCTGTCTTTTCTCTGACATAAGGGCTGAAGGCAGCGAACAGCAAATTTTAAACAAATGCCATTTAAAAACAGATAACAAAATCTGTGGATGCTCAAGTCCCATTAAACATAATGGCACAACAAAATTGTGTCCCTTATATAAAATGGAAAATCAAGGTTTGTTATTTGGAATTTATACTTTTTTTGGAATATTTGCAAGCTATGGATGCTCAAATCCATGGATAAAATATCCGTGGATAAGGAGAGACAACTGTAGTTAAAACTACATGAGGACTGGGAAAAAGTAGCATTTCCTGGTTTTTTTAATCCCTGCTTTTTTATTACATGTGACAATATTATTATTTAGAATTGTATATAGGTATTATTGTTATAAATCTATGTCTTTTATCCCCACTAGACACTCATTGTGAATTTTGAAGTACCAATGAATTTAACTGACTGGTTCTGCCAGTCATGAAGGCAATCCTTGACCTACAGAAACAGCAAAGAAAAAAGGGAACAGAAAGACATTCATCTGTTTAAAAGTTCAGTTGAGAAAGGAACAGACCAATTTCTCAGCAGCTGTTCAAACTGAGAGTCTTGATGTTGCATGTATTTCATGCACTCTTTCACATTTGTGACTTTTTCACTATCTCAGAAAGCTTTGTTATGTTTTTATGTTATGTTCACTACTTTGGAAAGCTTTGCTATGTATTAAAAAGGCCAATGTGATTTCTGTTCATAGAAGGTAATAGCAAGTTCTAGACATAAAGCAAATAAAGAGAATATTTATACGATGGAGTAGTTAATTTTTTCTGTGTTAAGTGCAATATCTTTATCAATGATTTGGATGAAGGAACAGAGAACATGCTTTATCAAATTTGCAGATGACACCAAATTAGGAGGAGTAGCTAATACTCCAGAGAACAGGATCAAAATTCAAAATGACCTGAATAGACTAGAAATCTGGGCCAAAGCTAACAAAATGAAATTCAACACGGAGAAATGTAAGGTAATGCACTTAGGCAGAAAAATGAAATGCATAGATATAGGATGGGGGACACCTGGCTTAAGGAGAATTATATGTTTGAATGGGATCTAGGGGTCCTGGTAGACCATAAGTTGAACATGAGTCAACAGTGCGATTTTTGGCTGCATCAATAGAAGTATAGGGTCTAGATGAAGGGAAGTAATAGGGCCACTCTCTTCTGCTTTGGTCAGGCCTCACCTGGAATACTGTGTCCAGTTCTGGGCACCACAATTCAAAAAGTACGTTGAGAAACTAGAGCATGTCCAAAGAAAGGCGCCTAAAATGGTGAAGGGTCTGGAACCATAAAGCCCTATGAGGAGAGACTTAGGGAGCTGGGGGTGTTTAGCTTGGAGAAGAGAAGGTTAAGGGGTGATATGATAGCCCTGTTTAAATACTTGAAGGGATGTCATATTGAGGAGGGAGCAAGCTTGTTTTCTGCTGCTCCAGAGAACAGACCCAGAGCAATGGATGCAAGCTGCAGGAAAAGAGATTCCACTTAAACTTTAGGAGGAATGTCCTGACAGTAAGGGCTGTTTGACAGTGGAAAAAACTCCCTCAATGGAGTACACCTGCCTGAAGTCAATAAGCCCATCTTAATCTTTCAGGGAAGGAACATCAGCCCAGAGTCACAATGAGTTAGTGTCAATCCTTCAGATAAGAAGCATCAGTCTGAGATCACAATGGGTCAGTCTCATTCATTCAGGAAAGGAGGACCAACCTGAAGTCACAATAGTCCCGTCTCCATCTTTCAGGCAAGCAGCATCAGACTAAAGTCACAGTGTGCCAGTCTCAATCCTTCAGGTAAAGAGCATGAGCCTGAAGTCATAAAAGTCCCATCTCAGTCTTTCATGCAAGGAACCTCAGGGTGAGATCACAATAGTCCTGTCTCAATCCTTCAGATAAGGAGCATCAGACTGAGGTCACAATGGGACAGTCTCAATCTCTCAGGCAAGGGCCATCAGCCTGAAGTTGCAAAGTGAGATCTAGAGTCAGTCCTGTGCTCAACAAATCAAACTCATTTCAAACAAAAGAAGCTTTATTGATGAATCCAGGCAGAAACAACCATTAACACCTTTTTGCAAAGTCTGAAGTCCAAAGGAACTTGCTCTCTTCTTAACCCACTCAACCCCTCCCTAAGCCAGACCCCAATTCCCAAGCTAAAGCAACACAAGCGGAGGTTGCATAGATACCAAGGTTGTCTATACTTCCCTTCCCTTTTCCCAGACAGCCTCACCTTGAAGAGCGGTGTTCCCAAGCCAGCTTCACTCCTCCTTGAAAACCAGTCTACAGCTGAAACCCCAGCCCCTCTCCAAAGGCCCTCCTTCATCTAAAAGCCACTCCATCTGTCTTCCTAACATTTCCCACTACATGCTTTCTATAACCCATCACTCTACACTACCTACTATGAACTACAACTATAACTCCTACTTTAACTCTAATAATCAAACCCTAATATTTTTACCCTTTATGACAGAACCCTTATATACTGCTTCTGACACGCAATGGGCCAGTCCCAATCCTTCCGGTATACAGCACCAGTCTGAAGTGACAATTCTCCCGTCTCAACCTTTCAGGCAAGGAGCATCAGACTGAGGTTGCAATGGGCCACTCTCAATCCTTTGGGTAAAGAGCACCACCCTGAAGTCACAATAGTACCGTCTCAATCCTTCATCCAAGGAGCATCAGACTGAAGTCACAATGGGCCAATCTCAATGTTTCAGGCAAGAAGCATCAGCCTCAGGTTGCAATGGTCATGTCTGAAACCTTCAGGTAAGCAGCATTAGCCTAAATTCACAATGGTCCCATCTCATTGCTGCAGGCAAGGAGCACTAGCCTTTAGTCACAATATGTCATAAATCTCTTTATTCATGCATTTATTAATTTAGGGATTCATGCCATGAGTGTTTAGGTTTAAATTAGAGTTAAGACATATGGGATTTATGGTGGGTTAAAATAATATGTTTTAATATGTGCTTTAATAGAAGATACTAGAAAGAGGTAGAGAGATCATGGCTAAAGAATGTGATTGTTTGCTAGGACTGGAGTGTGAGGGAATTATCCTTCTAACAGAGGTTTGAGTTTAAAAGACTGGTCTCTATAAAAGGAGGGGGAACATAGAGGGTTATTGGTATTTTTAAATTGTATTATGTTGTTATGGGTTTATGCTTATTATATTTTCATATGGTATCATATTAGATTAGAATTGATGGGGTTGCATTATATATATATATATATATATATATATATATATATATATATAGTTAAGCCATAATATTAATTAAAACTGTTGTGTCACTGAGTTCTATGGTCCAAGGCCACAGGTGCAGTGACTGAGAAAAGGCACATGAGAGCTTAATTGTTTTTAGAAACGCTGCCAGAATCCCAGATGGGAGGACACTGCATGGGAAAGGGCTATTCAATAAATTAGCTTTATTGGTTAATGAGGTGGGGTTAATTGATATGGTTATAAAAGTGATATGTTTATACTTTCTTTCATTCCTGAAAAAAAGTCACTTCTATTGCATGTATCTTCTTCAATAAAAGCTGTTTCTTTTTCAAATTACTGTCTTTTGTGTTGCAAGAGGGGCTGCAATTAGGACCCTGACAGATATCGCTGTCCCCTTCCATTCACCCTGCTATCCCAAAAGGGCTGGAGAGCATACCATACCAACGACAGAACCTGTCCCTACTCTTGTGTAATGCCAGGTCAGTCAAAAATAAAACGTAGACAGTCCATGATCTCCTATTGGACGAAGAGGCTGACCTGGGTGATGAGAGCTCAGCCACCTGGGATCGGGCCTTACCAGACGGGTTTTCCGTCATTGAGCAGGTAAGGGGACGGCGCTTTGGTCCATGAAGACAATCTTGCTTTGGCCAGGATACCTATCCATAAGATGGACCACATCAAATGTATTTGCCTCAGCTTAAAGACTAGGGAAAGTCTGGGGATTCTGTTGGTTTAATGTCCACCCCGTTGCTTAACATAAATACTCTCTGGAAAAGATAACATCTTAATTATCACAAACCAGGGAAAGAGTGACATTCCCGGAGGAAGAAAATAAAAAACTGGGAAAAGATATAGAGAGATTAACAAAAGAACATACTGAAGACACAGCAGAAAGAATTAAATTAGAGCAAAGATTTAGGGAGTGATGTCTTAGAATAAGAGGTCTTTCTGATCAGAAGGACGAAGATCTATATAAAAGGATAAAACCGGCCTTGGCTGAATTTATGGACCTAGATATTGAAATTTTTCTCCTTGAGGTGGACAAGATGTTTAGAGAAAAGAATTGGAAAGAACTACAGGAAAAGTTAAAGGATAAGGAAGAATTGCTTAAAGAAAACCCCCAAAACACGATTCAACAACAGATTAAGAAGATTCAAAAGGAAATAGCCACATGGCTAATAGAAGACCAGGAGAAAAAATCAAGATACATCAAACAGAAACACTTTGAGAATGCTAATAAACCTGGCAAATGGTTATCATGGAAACTGAAAAAGGAAAAGGAGAAACAAATCTTTTCAAGGGTTAAAGAAGAGGATGAGATTTATTCCAACCAAAAACATATAAAGAATGTTTATATAAATAGTTCACAAATCTACACAAAGAAGAATATATTTCCCAGGAGAGGATACAAGAATTTTGGGACAGAAAAGGTGTAGTAAAGATTGACGAAAAACAGAGAATCGACCTTAATAAACCAACAACGGCTCCTGAGGTGCTAGAAGCATTAAGCAAAACCAAGGCACCCAAAGCGCCAGGGACAGATGGCCTAAGCGCAATGTATTACAAGAGCTTACAGAAAGGGCTAATTAAACCCCTTGTAGAAATCATGAACAGACTCTCACAAAGAAGAACGCCTGACTCTCGGAAGATAGCTGATATTGTACTGATTCCTAAAAAAAGTAAGGAGATGTTAAGGATTTCTCTCCTTAACAACGATTATAAAATCTTTGCAATGGTCTTAGCAGAAAGATTTTTAAAATCCCTACCAAATATCATAAACGAAGACCAAACGGGCTTCCTCCCAAAAAGGCACCTTAGAAACAACATGAGGAATTTACTAAATATTATATAATTCTATGAGAAGAAAATAGATTTAAAAACAGCTGTAATTTTTCTCGAGGCCAAAAAAGTGTTCGATGAAGTTAATTAAAACTTCATGTTGGAAACCTTAAGAAAAATGGTTCTAGGATATAACTTTATCAGCTGGATAGATGCAGTCTATAGAAAACAAACAGCGAGACTTATTATTAATGGGGAAAAGTGAAGGCATTACCTGTAATGAGAGATACCCCTCTCACCTTTATTATTTATGGCCTCTTTAGAGACTCTGAGTCCTAGCATTAAAGAAGATAAGAAGACCAAAGGCCTGGAAATAAAACAGGAAGAGTACAAACTTAAACTATACACGGACGACGTGGTGATATACTTATCTGACCCAATAGAAAGTGTTAATCCCCTGCTTTATAAATTAAAGGAATATGGACAGCATTCAGGTTTCCGGATTAAAAGGGATAAGACAAAAATTTTACCAATGAATTTAACAAAAAAATGATCAGGAAAATCTACAAGAGCTGACTGGCTTTAAAGTAGAAAACAAGGTCAAATATCTAGGTGTTGAGTTCACCTCTAAAAACCCTCTTTAATCTCTTTAAAAACAACTACAGTGGTGCCCCGGGTTACAAAATTAATTCGTTCCGGGGCGCCGTTCGTAACCCGAAAAGCCTTCGCAAGCCGAATCGCCATAGGCGCTAATGGGGAAAAGCCGTGATTCCGTGCGAAATAGCGCCGAAAAGCACCAAAAGTTTTTTCGTAACCCGAAAAAACTTTCGTAACCCGGAACAATGTTTTCCTATGGGTTTTTTTCGTAACCCGGAAATTTCGTAACCCGGCGCATTCGTATCCCGGGGTACCACTGTACAAGAAAATACAGGGTGATATCAAACAAGATCTCAATAGATGGGCTAAACTCAACCTATCCCTCTTGGGAAGGATCAGGGCAGTTAAAACGAACGTACTGCCTAAATGACTATCTGGCCCAATTTAGGAAGGACCTTAAGACCTTCCTATTCCAACAGGCATTCCCCGAATAAATATCCTGTGGGCCTCCCTCCACTTCCGTGGCCAAGAGGTTGGGCTACGGGGCTTTTTCCTGTTATTTTCTAGAAGTGTTGATGTAATTGTATGGTTTTAATCTTCTTGTATTGTTAATATGGATTGTGTGTGTTTTAATTCTCTGTAAGCCGCCCTGATCGTTGGAAGGGCGGGGTATAAATAAAAATTTTATTTATTATTATTATTATTTATTCATTTCAGACTATACCTATCCTTCTTAATGACAAACCATTTTTAGAACGGCAGAAGGACCTGCAAAAATTCATCTGGGAAGGGAAAAGACCTAGAATCAGATTTAAATCTCTAATAGATGACAACACGCAAAGAGGAGGTTTGGGTTTAACATCTTTACAAATCTACTTTTATGCAGCTAGTCTACAATGGCTTTACAATTAGAAGGAGTGGATAATTGCTTTGGGTGGCATGCATATATGTTTTACAACAAGGAGAAAGCCAACAAAGAATTTCTGAACCACTTTGTCAGAAGAACATTGTTTAGGGCCTGGCAGAAATGTAAAAACCATATTAATAGGAAGATCCCATTATGGGTCTCTACCAATGAGGCGTTTTATCAAAGAGAAGAGGTTGTGAAAGGAAGATGGGTAACGTATAAGGGATTACTAAGAGAAGATGAATTAGGTGGCCTTATTATGAAATCCCCTGAACGATGGGCATCACAAGGTCTCAAGTACCAGCAGCATATTTAGAGACAACCTTTTGAAAAGTGAAGATTAGACAAGAAGACAGAAGGCCCATCTGGGTTAGAGTCAGAAACAGAATCAGAAAAGATATTACTGGGAAATGAAGATAAGATTATTTCCAAGTTATATAAAGAACTACAGTGGTACCTCGGGTTACGAAATTAATTCGTTCCGCGGCGCCGTTCGTAACCCGATACTTTTCGCAACCCGAAAAGGCTTAGCGCTTAGCGCTGGAAAGCCGCTAGCCGCGCTTCGCTTTTGAATTTCGCGCCGAAAAGCGCCGAAAAGCACCGAAATGATTTTCGTAACCCGAAAATCATTTCATTACCCGGAACAGTTTTTTCCAATCTAGATTTTTCGTACCCCGGAAATTTCGTAACGCGATCAATTCGTATCCCGGGGTACCACTGTACTTAAATTAGACACAGAATCAGAGACTATTAAAGACTGTATGGCAAAATGGGCGAAGGACTGCGGGGGAAACATTTTACTAGAGGAATGGGAGGAAATAGGCCAAGAAGGCTTAAACATAGGCTCCCTATGGATCTGAAGGAACAATATTTTAAGATGCCGTTTAGGTGGTACCTGACCCCCCAGCAGACTGGCCTATATGTATAAGGACACAAGCGACAGACGCTGGAAATGTGGGGAAGGAAGAGGGTCCATGAGACACATCTGGTGGAATGGCTGGAAGGCCACACAATTCTGGGGAGAAATTCTGGGGGCAGCTATGTCAGAGATCCTTCAAATAAAGATACTAAAAAACCCTAAGATATTTCTACTTGTAATACTTAGTAAAGAAATGGAAAATGAATTTGGAAGGATTTTGTTTTATTGGGTCTCTGCTGCCAGACTGTTATACGCGAGAAGATGGAAAGAAGTAGAGATACTGGGTATTTCAGATTGGGAAGAGAAACCTTACGATTTAATGGAGAATGATAAACTTACTTGTCTGATCAGATCTGGTTCACTAAATCAGGGGTAGGCAATCTTTTTGAGCCGGGGGCTGGGTTGCTGTCCCTCAGACAATTGGGGGGCCGAAGCCAAAAAATAAATAATTAAATAATTTTTAAAAAAATTAAATAAGTAAATAAACCAGGACAAATGTTGGACAACATTTTCAAATGGTGGACAACTTTTTTTAAAAAAGTGGAGGACACGCAAAAAAATGGCTGATTTTTAAAAAAATGTTAATATAAATGCATGTTTCTGAGGCATCTATAGACAATTGCCCCCCTTGCCCCTGTGCACGAGAGGCCAAAGGCCCCGGCGGCAATCAGTGGCAGGACCAGGCGGGGGCCGGTCCCAAGGCCTCGCCGGGCCGCAGGTTGCCTACCCCTGCACTAAATAAATTCAGGGAGGATTGCAGACAAAATCTCTTAGAAAAGAGCCGATTTGGATGCTGGCCTTACGACAGAGGCGACAGGAAAGGTATTCAGCTCCTCCACCTATAATGTTCTTCTGGATCAATTTGAGTCAGTTAGTATAGAGGATGAGGATAAGCTCCTTGGGAATATGAAAAAGAGGCCTTGCTCTCTCGATCCTTGCCATCTTGGCTGGTGTTCCGGGGGGAAAATACCATCAATATGCTGCTAAAAAACATAACTAATGCATCTTTCAGGGAAGGCTGTCTTCCATCTTGCCTCAAAGAGGAAGTGGCTAAACCACTTCTAAAAATGCCTTCCCTTGACCCCCTGGACAGAAACAATTACAGGCCAGTTTGGCTCTTGCCATTCTTAGGAAAGGTAATTGAGAGGGCACTCGCCGTTCAACTTAAAGCAGTCTTGTAAGAAACGGATTTTCTAGATCCATTTCAAATTGGATTTAAGGCGGGTTACAGAGTTGAGACGGCCATGGTCGTCTCAGTCGATGATCTCCGTCTGAGTATCGATAGCTCTTTGAAAAGGGAAAGTGGGACCCTGCTGGTGCTCTTGGACCTCTCAGCGAAGGCCTTCGATACCATTGACCATGGTATCCTTCTGGAACATATGGGAGAGTTGGGAATTGGGGCACTGCTTTTCAGTGGTTCAGGTCTTACATCTCGGGCAGATTCCAGATGCCGTCACTTCAGGATAGCTGTTCGTCCAAGAAGGAGCTCAAGTTAAGCATCCCTCAAGGCGTGATTCTGTCCCCAATGCTATTCAACATTTACATGAAGCTGCTGGGTGAGATCATTCGGAGATATGGGGCGGGGAGCAGGGAGACCTTGAAACAGTAGTACATGCGTTGGTCACCTCTCGGCTCGACTTCTGTAACACACTCTACATGGGGCTACCCTTGTGCCAAGTTTGGAAACTTCAGTTGGTACAGAATATGGCAGCCAGGTTGGTTACAGACACTTGTAGAACTACCCACATTACACTGGCTCTTAAATCCCTCCACTGGCTGCCCATTAGTTTCTGGGCAAGATACAAGGTGTTGGTTCACTCTGGAACGACCTCCGGATGAGATCCGTCCTATTAACACCTTGGAAGCCTTTAGGAAGGCTATTAAGATGGACCTCTTTCCAGACTAAATTAGATCTATTGACTTGCCTCCCCCTCCCCCTTATTTGCCATCGTTAGTGTGATGGAAATTGCTATTGATGTATATTCTTCCTGCCCTCCCACCTCTCCTTCAGAAAACGACCTATTTCTTGCCCGAAAAAACTTTTTTACTGTATTGTGTTATGAAAGTTTTAAATTTTCTTGCTGTTTAATAGGATTTTTAAGGGTTGATTAATGTTTTTATAATTGGGAGAAGGGTTGGGGGTTTGGAATTTTAATTGTATTTCTTAAATTGTATGTTATTTTATTACTGTAATCTGCTTTGATTCCATTGAGAAAAGGTGGAATATAATAATAATAATAATAATAATAATAATAATAATAATATTTCTTCAAGGGGGTCAAAAGCCCTTTCAGTATGCTCCCAGAACTGTGGGGGGGATGTTTCTGGGGCTGTGGTCCTCCTCTGCAGGGTTGTTGTGAAGGAAAAGATAAGTATGTGAGGGAGGGTGCCCAATCTGGATCCTGTGGGCCTCTAAGCCTAGTTCCCAAGTTGACAGGGGATTGCCAGAGTTTTGAGGTCCTTCTGTCTCCCTCCTCTTGGCTTTGGCCTAGATTTAGGCTCTTCTCTCCCTCCCAGAGCTCCCTCCCCCTGGACTCCAGAGAAAACTTCTTCCTTCCCCCCAAAAGAGTTGTTTTCAGTGCTATTGAACACTATTCTGCGTGATGCTTTCTATTTGGGACAAAACTCTTCCCCAAATGAGGCATCAGAAGTGAGAGTCTCTCCTCTGCCCCACTTTCCAGGAGGGAGGGGGCTCCTCAAAGCCCTTTTTACCTTTGGAACCCCCTCCCCCCCCATGGCCATGCCTCTCTCCAAGGGTCGCTCCTGCTCCCTTTTTTCATAATAATCCCCAAGTACATGGGGCCTAAGAAATTCCCTGAGGTGAGGACAGGGAAGGAAAGAGGGAGAGGAGGCCTGGCAGTACCTGTGCCTTTCTTTGGGGGAGAAGAGGGATTTCCTTCCTTCTTATAACCCCCAAGGGCCCCCCAGAAGATGCTCCAGCCATTCCTCTGAATGAACAAGGGCTCTCCCCACTTCCCTCCCTCCTCAGAACAGACTGTGAGGGCAGCAATGGCTTCAGAGGCTGAGACTGTGCATACACAGATGCCCGCAAAGGCCCCTCCTCTGCATGCGCAGGGATTGCCTGGGCCTAGATGCTGCTTCTTATTCCACTGGCGGCCTTTGCGGGAAAGGAAAGTATGCGCTGGGGGTTCAGCGGCCTCCCCTTCCTTCCTTCCTTTCTTCCTTTGAGGAGACAGCAATGAAGCCCAAGTTGCAGAGCTAGACTCAGGAGGGAAAGGAAGGAAAGGTCAGCTCTAGTTTAGAAATATAGCTCTCTCTGTGTATCCTGTATGTATGTGTGTGTTTGCCTCTGCTGTTCTTATGGCTGGGAATGGAGCTGAAGACTGAAGAGAGAAGAAAGGTTCAGTTTGGGCAAATACGAAACTTCTGTGCATCAAAGAGTCCAGTGTGTTGAAATAGCAAAGAACTTTATTGAGAACACATAGAAATTCAGTGTTTAAGCCAGAACTGCCCACTCCAATCCAAACAATATATTAAAACCCCAAAACCTAAAATATCACCCTCCTCCAAATATAGCCCCCACCTCCAATTCCCACAATCTATGCCCCACAGGTAACAAGGCCCCTTTGCAATTCTCACAAACTAGCCCTCTCTTTTAATACTGACCTCCAACTTTCTTCAGCCAACATCCCACAAATTCCAATAGCTATCGTTCCCATAACTCATATATAACAAATCCCAGCCCCCAAATTACCTAACCTATACCATGACCCACAATTTACAAACCAAACTAATTATCTACATACTATACTATTAGCAATAAAAACCCAAACTTAACAAAATAAAACCTTAAAACATAAACAGACATATAGATAGACAAACCTTACAAGCAAAATCACAAGAGCCTTTTCTTAGCACCACTGGGTTGGAAATATATTTTTTGTATTCCTTATTCATAAAAATAATATTAGTTCACTACTGGGATTTGTGTTGCTTCTCTCCTGTATGGCCTCTCTGATGTCTCACTAGAACTGACTTCCAAGAACAACATTTCCCACAATGCTGGCATTTGTATGGCTTCTCTCCTGTGTGGATTCTCTGATGTGTCACTAGGACTGACTTCCAAGAAAAACATTTCCCACAATGCTGGCATTTGCATGGCTTCTCTCCTGTGTGGACTCTCTGATGTCTCACTAGGACTGACTTCCAAGAAAAACATTTCCCACAATGCTGGCATTTGTATGGCTTCTCTCTAGTGTGCACTCTCTTATGTGTCACTAGGTGTGACTTCTGAGAAAAACATTTTCCACAATGCTGGCATTTGTGTGGCTTCTCTCCAGTGTGGCCTCTCTGATGTCTCACTAGGATTGACTTCTGAGAAAAACACTTCCCACAATGCTGGCATTTGTATGGCTTCTCTCCTGTGTGGACTCTCTGATGTGTCACTAGGTGTGACTTCCGAGAAAAACATTTCCCACAATGCTGGCATTTGTATGGCTTCTCTCCTGTATGGCCTTGATGTGTTACTAGGTTTGACTTCTGAGAAAAAAATTTCCCACAATGCTGGCATTTGTATGGCTTCTCTCCTGTATGGCCTCTCTGATGTGTTACTAGGTTTGACTTCTGAGAAAAAAATTTCCCACAATGCTGGCATTTGTATGGCTTTGCTCCTGTGTGGACTCTCTGATGTGTCACTAGGTCTGACTTCGAAGAAAAACATTTCACACAATGCTGGCATTTGTATGGCTTCACTCCTGTGTGGCCTCTCTGATGTTTCACTTGGGCTGACTTCTGAGAGAAACATTTCCCACAATGCTGGCATTTGTATGGCTTTGCTCCTGTGTGGACTCTCTGATGTGTCACTAGGTTTGACTTCCAAGAAAAACATTTCCCACAATGCTGGCATTTGTATGGCTTCACTCTTGTGTGGACTCTCTGATGCATGACTAGGATTGAATTGTAAGCAAATTTTTCCCCACATTGCTGACATTTATGTGACTTCTTTCTTGTGTGGACTCTTTCATGACTGACAAGTTCTTCTGTAAACAAGGAAAATGACAGACAAGACAATCTCAGCATTAAGAGAGGAAGATTACCCCAAGATTTAGCCCCAAGTTCATCCCTCCCTATTTCAAGTTAAATTAATAAAGTTGGTGTGAGTGACCTGAGCATGACCTTGTTTTGGATGCCCCCAAATCCATACAATGATTGTAACCTTACTCATAGGAGCTAGCAAAGAAGAGATTGAAGGAACTTCATAGCTTGTATGAATTGAATATTATATACTTACAAATATGATGCTTGGAAGATCAGTAAATGCATTTTTGGTAACAAAGGGCCTCTTTGTTCCATCAATCATGAAACTAAGCAAGCTCAGGTAGGAAAAGAAACATTAGAGAACAAGCAGGTTTGTGTCCCCCTTTCTTCCCTTCATAGATATTACTCATAATTGCTTAATGGGACCCCTAAATATATCTACAAACAAGGATTTGAGTCAATTCTCTGAAGTTCTCTCAAACCAGTTCTTAAAATCTGTCAGGTTTGTGGCTGCCTCCCAATCCCCAAGGCCCCTCTCCGTTGTTGTCTTTCTAATAGTGCCTCACTAAACTACCAATTCAAATATTCTACAGGATGTTGCTATCACAATTAAACTACACTTGAAAGGGATATAGGACTCCTAGTAGATCACCACTTGAACATAGGCCAACAGTGTCATGCAGCAGCTAAAAAGGCCAATGTCATTCTAGGCTGAGTATAATTTCTAGATCAAGGGAAGTATTAGTGCCACTCTATTCTGCTTTGGTCAGGCCTCAATTGGAATAATCCTGTGTCTGGTTCTGGGCCCCACAATTCAAAAAGGATGTTGACAATTGGAACATGCCCAGAGGAGAGCAACCAAAGTGGTGAAGGATTTGGAAACCATCAAGCTCTATGAGGAGTGGCTTAGGAAGATGGGAATTTTTCCTGGAGAAAATAAGGTTAAGGGTGGATATGATATTCATGTTTAAATATCGGAAATAGTTGTATTGATGATGGAGCAAGCATTCTTTCTGCTGCTACAGAAAAAAGGAGACACCACAATGGATGCTAGCCACAGGGAAAGAGCTTCCACCTGAACATTAGGAGGAACTTTGGGACAGTAAGAGCTCTTTCATAATGGAATATACTCCCTTAGAGTTTGATGGAGTCCTCTTCTTTGGAGGTCTTTAAACAGAGGTTGGATGGTGAATCATAGAATCATAGAGTTGGAAGAGACCACTAGGGCCATCCAGTCCAACCCCCTGCCATGCAGGAAATCCAAATCAAAGCATCCCCGACAGATGGCCATCCAGCCTCTGCTTGAAGGCCTCCAAGGAAGGAGACTCCACTACGAGGGAGTTTGTTCCACTGTCAAACAGCCCTTACTGTCAGGATGTTCCTCCTAATGTTGAGGTGGAATCTCTTTTCCTGCAGTTTGCATCCATTGCTTCGAGTCCTAGTCTCTGGAGCAGCCAAAAACAAGCTTGCTCCCTCCTCAATATGACATCCCTTCAAATATTTGAACAGGGCTATTATATCACCTCTTAACCTTCTTTTCTCCAGGCTAAACATACCCAGCTCCTTGAGTCGTTCTTCATAGGGCATGGTTTCCAGACCTTTCACCATTTTAGTCGCCCTCCTTTGGACACACTCCAGTTTCTCAATGTCCTTTTTGAATTGTGGCGCCCAGAACTGGACACAATATTCCTGGTGGGGCCTGACCAGAGCAGAATAGAGTGGCACTATTACTTCCCTTGATCTAGACACTATACTTCTATTGATGCAGCCTAAAATCGCATTGGCCTTGTTAGCTGCCGCATCGCACTGTTGACTCATGTTCAACTTGTGGTCTACTTGGACTCCTAGATCCCTTTCACATGTTGTCTCCTTAAGCCAGGTGCTTGGAATGTGTATTCCTGCATGGCAGAAGGGGGATGAACTGGATGGCCCTTGTGGTCTATTCCAACTCTATGACTCTATAATTCTAAGCACCATGATAATTTGGCATAAAAGGGACCCCGGTCTTCATAGAAAGGAGAATGGATTACGGTTCCTTACCCACAGAGGCCACATTCTGATAATTCTCCATCATCACATAACTGTACATCAGTCTCTGCTTCTTTGTCAACAGTTTCCATTCCTGCTCAGTGAAATATACCGCCACATCCGCAAAGGTCAACTGCAACAGAAAATAGCCCTCATCCAGAGTGACTAAGCAAAAGGGGAGGAAAGCACATGGTGGATCCAATATTATTTCATCTCTTCAGAATTCAGTCCAGGAAATAAACTTTAAATTTTGTCAGCAAGAAAAAAGCTACTGCCTTTGAGAACTAGTTTGTCTCGAATCCTTTCAATATAATAAACAATATAATTTAGGCCATGGGTGGGATATTGAGGATAGATTAGGATACTGACTAGCACAAAATATATAGTACATTTAGCCACAAAAGAATTATGGTTCATTTAGCCATTTCTTGCCAAACCTCAGAGGCAAACGTTATTTATAATAAGGGCCACTGGGCCCACCCCCAATTTAGATCCAGAGACATACTCCCATATCCCCCAACATTTCACGGACAGGAAAAGCAATACACATGTGGACAAGCAACACCAGAAGGTGGTGAGTATGGCCAAAGTTGTTTATGAGGAAAATCACACAAGCTAGGAAGGGCACAGCATTGCTTTTGCTTCAGCCTCCTGGGAAGGGCAATATCCTTCTTCCTTCTTTCCTTTTCTCTCCACACTTTTGAGTTGATGGGGTGCAGACTACATTGCACTCAGGAACTGAAGTGAGCTGAGAAGGGGGAAAATGGGAGGAGGAGAGAGAAACCAGGACATTTTAAAAGCACCTGAAATAATGAGGTGACAGAGGATTAACCAGGACTGTCTCTGCTAAATTGGGAGAGTATATTCTCCGTTTGCTTTCATGAACTGGCCCAGCAGTGACACAGATGAAACTAATAGTCAAGAACCAATACTCACCAAAGAGTTCTTGTACCTCTGCATCCTCTTTCTCTTGGAGCCCAACTCCCTCCGCTTGGCCTCTGTGTCGGCCATCAGGTGGGCAGGGGTCCTGGTGGTCTTGCACTTGGGTCACTTCCAGCAAAAGGTGCCCCAAAGCTGTGTCCAAGGGGGCCGAGATGAAGTTCCTGAGAAAAGAGACCAGAGATTAGATCTTCTATAAAGAATCAATGCAAATAGATAGAACTGGTTATAGAATAAAGACACGAGAAGATCCTAATGATCAGGGTAATGATCTTTCATGGTTCTTTTACAGACAATTAAGAGAGCTCTTCCTAATGGATAAAAAATAATATGGTATTTGCAAATCCGACTAGGATGTAGAACAGGAAATAATGTTGAATAAAGATGCCTTGTTAGCAAGACTTTATAACTGTATTCTTAAAATCTGTACATAAGAGGAAGTTATTAAAGAAAATATGATCAGGAGAGTTAAAGTGGTTTCGAACTGGATTATTTCTGCAGTGCAGATACAGCCTGAGTCAGTTGTAAAAGGGCAGAAGCACCCAAGTCTTGTTTTTACCTTCCTAATAATGGGTTTCCTTTAAAAGAAATAAGCAATTTGCTTTTCTGTCTAATCCTTATTTTTGTTGTTCTTGTTTGTTTCTATGTTTATTTCCTTCCTTCTTGCCTGAAAAGGTTCTGGAACATTATTCCCACAGTCACAAGCAGCACAAAATGGCCACCGGAACACAAAATAGCCTCCTATGCCTCAGCTCTTGTCAGATGGCAGTTTGAGGCCTTCAGGGAACCCAAAATGGAGGATGAAAGGGCCCCAAAGTCGGAAGGGACCCAAACATGATTTCCAAACCTTAATAACACCTAAAATGCCAAACCAAAAGAACATTCCCAGAGTTCCATAGCACTGAGCCATGGCCATGACAGTGGTGCAGAGCAAGAATGCCCAGCAATGGTGGCATTAATGATGATTAAGGTCTGGCAGCAGCTCCATTCCCCCCCCATGCCTGATATCATCATCATCATCATCTTTGCTACAGCATGAGAGCCACCATTAAAAGCACTGAAATCCCCTTTGGGGAGTCCCAGTCTCCCACCTTCAGAGAGAGTGGACCATGCCTAGAAGGACTGCTGGGCCTCCTTCCTCCCCTCCTTAATGGCAGTGGCCAAAAGAAAGCAGCAGCAGCAGTAGACCCAAGCCAGGCCCAGCCAGACCTCAGGGCAGCAGTGAAGCCTAGTGGTTCCAGGCCTTGTCTCTCTGCTGTCGTTCCAATCACCTCTCTCTCTCTCCTTCCAGTCGGTCTCTTTTTCTCTCTGACACTCTGCTCCTCGCTCTCTCTTCCGCACGCAGAGATAAATAGAGAAGCAGAAGCTCCGCCTCTTTTTGAGGCTGGCCAATGGGGACAGAGCAGCTGGAAGACCCCACCCACTGCCCCATACTCACATTTTGTGTTATGGCAGCCATTTTGTGCTTCTTGTGATTGTAGGGAATAATGTTCCAGAACCTTCTCTGAGGCCTCAGTTGAACAGAGGCTTGCTTCTCTTTCTCTCCTGAGGCTCCAGAGTCAGAAGGAGGCCAGGCTCCTTGGGCCAAAAGGAAGGAAGTGTGTCTCTTTGTGTGTCTTTTGTGTGTCTCTTTTCTGAGAGGGTTTTCTTATTACAAAGCTCTGCTCCTTCTGGGGAGCAAGGGTTTTAAAAGGGATCAGAAAAGGGGAGGATAGTTTTAATACAAGCCTTATTATTACCCTTCATAAACATTGGGCTTTGGCTTCTAAGAGGAGGCTTTGTCCCCCCAAAAAGGCCAAAAGGAGCTCCTTTGGGAGGTTTTAAAAGTCTCTCCAGTTTCCTTATTAAGAGATTTTTATGCATGAAGGAAGTTGACAAACAGACCATCTCATATTACCAAGAATGAAACAAACAAACAACAAGAAAAATAAGGATTAGCCAGAAAAACAAAGTGCTTACTTTTTGAAAGCAAAACCATTATTATGAGGGTAAAAACCAGACTTGGGTGCTTCAACCCTTTTACAACCAGCTCAGGCTGTATCTGCACTGCAGAAATATTCCAGTTCGAAACTGTGTTAGCTCTCCTGACTCCATTCTGTGGAATCCTGGGATTTGTAGTTTGTTTTGGCACAAGAGATCCAGAGCCACCCAAAGCAAGGCTCTCCAGGGCTCTCTTGGCCCTCCTTTGCTTGCGAATACAGACTATCTCAGGAGTCTCTATATTAGAGCATCAGGAAAACCTTTAGGTATTGTTAAGGTTGGGAAATCCTGTTTGGGGTCACTTCTCACTTTAGGGACCTTACATCCTCCATTATAGGTTTTCTGAAGGCCTCAAACTGCCAACTGTGAAGCGCTAAGGTTGAGGTGGCCATTTTGTGTTCTGGCAGCCATTTTGAGACTGGCCCATTGTGACCTCAGTCTGATGCTCCTTACCTGAAGCATTGATCCTGGCCCATTGTGATCTCAGGCTGATGCTCCTTACCTGAAGCATTGATAGTGTCCCATTGTGATCTCAGTCTGATGCTCCTTACCTAAAGCATTGATAGTGTCCCATTGTGATCTCAGTCTGATGCTCCTTACCTGAAGCATTGATAGTGTCCCATTGGGATCTCAGTCTGATGCTCCTTACCTGAAGCATTGATAGTGTCCCATTGGGATCTCAGGCTGATGCTCCTTACCTGAAGCATTGATAGTGCCCCATTGTGATCTCAGGCTGATGCTCCTTGCCTGAAGGACTGAGACTGGCCCATTGTGACTTCAGGCTCATGTATCTTACCTGAATAACTGAGACTGGCCTATTGTGATCTCAGGCTGATCCTCCTTTCCTGAAGGATTTAGATGGGACTATGGTCACTTCAGACTGGTGCTCCATACCTGAAGGAATGAGACCGGCCATTACATCAGACTGATGCTCGTTGCCTGAGAGATTAAGATTGGCCCATTGTGACTTCAGTCTGATGCTCCAAACCTGAAGGATTTAGATAGGACTATGGTCACTTCAGACTGGTGCTCCATACCTGAAGGAATGAGACCGGCCCATTACCGCAGGCTGATGCTTGTTGCCTGAGAGATTGAGATTGGCCCATTGTGACTTCAGTCTGATGCTCCAAACCTGAAGGATTAAGATGGGACTATTGTGATGTCTGGCTGATGCTCCTTTCCTGAAGATTAAGACTGGCCCATTGTGATCTCAGACTCAAGCTCCTTGCCTTAAAGATTTAGATAGGACTATTATGAGTTGAGGCTGGTGCTCTTTACCTGAAGGATTGAGACTGGCCCATTGTGACTTCAGCCTGAAGCACCTTCTCTGAAGGATTGAGAATGGCCCATTGTGACCTAAGGCTGATGCTCCTACCCTCATGCATTGAGTCTTCCCATTTTGATTTCAGGCTGATGCACCTTGCCTGAAATATTCAGGTGGCGCTATTGTGACTTCTTCAGGTTGCTGCTCCTTACCTTAAGCATTGAGACTCTCCCATTGTAATCTCAGAATCAGAGAATTAGAGAATCATAGAGTTGGAAGAGACCACTGGGGCCATCCAGCCCCCCTGCCATGGAGGAACTCTCAGTCAAAGCATAGTGAGAGATGGCCATCCAGCCCCTATTTAAAAACCTCCAAGGAAGGAGACTCCAATACACTCTGAGGAAGGAGTGTGTCCCAATGTCCCTCCTAATGTTGAGGTGGAATCTCTTTTCCTGGAGCTTGCATCCATTCCTCCTGTTCTTGTTCTCTGGAGGAGCAGAAAACAAGCTTGCTCCCTGCACATTATGGCATCCCTTCAAATATTTAAACAGGGCTGTCATATCACCTCTTAACCTTCACTTCTCCAGGCTAAACATCCACAGTTCCCTAAGTCGTTCCTCATAGGATATGGTTTCCAGACCCTTCACTATTTTAGTCGCCCTCCTTTTGACACACTCCAGTTTTTCAACATCCTGTTTGAATTGTGGGGCCCAGAACTGCACACAATATTCCAGGTGGGGCCTGACCAGAGTAGAATAGAATGGGACTATTACTTCCCTTCATCTAGACACTAGACTTCTATTGATGCAGCCAAAAATCGCATTGGCCCTTTTAGCTGGCGCATTCCACTGTTGTCTCATGTTCAGCTTCTGGTCTACTTGGACTCCTAGATCCATTTTATGCGTATTTTCATGCAGCCAGGTGCCCCCCATCCTGTATATGTGCATTTCATTTTTCTGCCCTTATGTAGTACGTTACATTTCTCCATGTTGAATTTCATTATGTTAGCTTTGGCCCAGCTTTCTAGCCTATTCAGGTCATTTTGAATTTTGATCCTATCTTCTGGGGTATTATCTACTCCTCCTAATTTGGTGTCATCTGCAAATTTGATAAGTATGACCCCAATTCTGTCATCCAAGTCATTGATAAAGATGTTGAATAGCACTGGGCCCTGGACAGAACCCCACTGGACACCCCACTGGTCACTTCTCTCCAGGATGAAAAGGAGCCACTGTTGAATATCCTTTGGGTTTGGTCAGTGAACCAATTACAAATCCATGTAACAGTTTCCTTGTCTAGCTTGTTTTGTGTTTTTGTTTTATATACTGTTTATATACTGTTTAATATGGTTAACTGCTATTAATAGACATAGCTATGAGATTCTATGATATGGGGTGCACTATAAACCTTTTAATAAACGAACAGGTGTTTCAATCCTATATATTCATATTATTAGACATAACTCCAGAGAGTGTTAGCCTTTTGGATGCCACAAAATTCCTCTCATTCTTCAATGCAAGAAGCAACACTTCAGCTGCCCTCTAGAAGATAAAGTAGAAAGGCTTCCAAAAGGACTGAAGCCTTGGGCAAGTCACTCTCTCTCAGCCTCAGAGGATGGCCATGGAAACCCACTCTGAAGGAACCTGCCAAGAAAACCCCTTCAGAGACTCCCATAAGGTCACCATAAGACCTGGAAACAACTAGAAGGCAGACCCCAAGAACAACATTGGGAAATAGGGGCCAGCCTTGCCTTGGGAAAGTGTAATGACTGGGCTCCAGTCAATGGAGGTCTTCTTCAGGCAGAAAAGGGAGGTTTATGCCAATGCAGTATGACATCACTTCTACGGAAGGCTCACTTGACCAATCAGAGAGCAAGATGAAGGTTCTTCTGGAAGCTTCCGTGAGAAGGCGATATAAGGCCTGAGAGACCAAGAGACAGTTGGGGGAATTGTGTCGGTTGGAGATCGAGAGAGAGAGTTAAAGAGCGGATCTTGGAAGTTAGGCTCAGAATTAGACACTTAGGTCTATTTCTTTCTTTAATAGCTTGTATGAATTGAATATTATATACTTACAAATATTGTACCTGCAAGACTCTTAATATCTTGTATGACTTATATTTCAGTTATATTTTGTTATCTATAATAAATACCTCCTTGGAGTATCTACTACTCGATGCTCCTTTTACACGTGTCTTGGATCGGTTGATGCTTGGAAGATCAGTAAAGAAGTAGAAATAAGGTTCTTTAACTGGTCCCAGTGTAGGTTAAGGGAAATCCTTTTATGATTCACTGGATGATGGCAGCGAGATTTAAGGAAGTTAAGGGTCTGCTGGGCTCCTTCCTTGGAGGTCTTCAAGCAGAGGCTGGATGGCCATCTGTCGGGGATGCTTTGATTGTGATTTCCTGCATGGCAGGGGGTTGGACTGGATGGCCCCTGTGGTCTATTCCAACTCTATGATTCTATGATTCTATGAGAGGGCTTTTCCAACTGACTCACTGTGATGATCTCCGGTGGTCCAAGCAGCCAAACTCTCACTCCAGAAAATAAAGGTACTTGAGGAGTTTGCACTCTACGTCTTTCTGTAATAATAGCTACAAAACTGATCCTAGCATTTGGGACATTTAGTCTTTTAAAAACAAATATGGCAGATTTAAATGCTGCTTTAAAACCTCTTTCCATCTGCCAGCTTTGTGCTAATTTTGGGGGGAAATGAGAAAGTGTTGGGAGGGAGGGACTGCCAACAGAATTAGGAGATGCATTGCAGGCTATGGACAGTTTGAGGCCAAGTAAGGTCCCAGACACACAGCAGCAATAGTCCAGTTTGAGAGCGCTTTAACTGCCCTGGCCCAGTGCTAGGGAATCATGGGAATTGGAGTTTATTATGGCACCAGAGGTCTCTGAAAGAGAAGGCTGAATGTTTCACAAAACTACATCTCCCACAATACTGAGCAGGGCAGTTAAGTCGGTCTTAGATTGGATTATTGCTGCAGTGTGTATTGGACTTAGGTGAGCCTTGGCAAGTCACACTCTCTCAGCCTCAGAAGATGGCAATGGCAACCCCTTTCTGAAGAAACCAGCCAAGGAAACCCCATGACAAGCTTGCCTTAGGGTCGCCATAAATTGGAAATGACTTGAAGACACAAATGAAGAACAGAGAAAAGTCTGCAATTATTTCCCAGGTTGTACATGAGAATGGGAGGCAGTGTGGTGCAGTGGTTTGAGCAGGGGTAGGCAATCTACGGCCTGCAGGCCGGATGCGGCCCGGCAAGGCCTTGGGACTGGCCTCACCCTGGTCCTGCCGCCGATTGCCACCGGGGCCTTTGGGAGGCAATTGTCTATAGAAGCCTCAGAAACATGCATTTACATTAACATTTTTTTAAAAACCAGCAAATTTTTCGCATGTCCTCCATTTTTATAAAAGTGTCCTCCATTTGATCATTTTCTCCTACATTTGGTGTGGTTTATTTATATATTTAATTTTTTAAATTTTTAAATCATTTATTTTTTGGCTTCAGCCCCCCAGTTGTCTGAGGGACAGCAACCCAGCCCCCGGCTCAAAAAGGCTGCCTGCCCCTGGGTTTTAGTGTTGGGTTACAACTCTGGAGGCCAGGGTCCAGTGCCCCACTCCACCATGAAACCAGCTGGGTCCCTTGGGCAAGAAGTCACACTCTCTCTGCCTCAGGGAAGGCAATAGCAAACCTCCTCTGAACAACTCTTGCCAAGGAAACCCCAGGAGAGGCTCCCCAGAAGTCGACAATGACTTGGTGCCACACCACAAAACCTCAAGAAAGAGCCAGGGTGGTTTAGTGGCTGGAGCATTGGACTATGACCCTGGAGACCAGGGTTTGAATGCCCTCTTGGCCACGGAAACCCACTGAGTGACCCTAGGCAAGAAGTCACACTCTCTCAGCCTCAGAGGGAGGCATTGCAAAACCACTTCTGAACAAATCTTGCCAAGAAAAGCCTGAAAAGGACTTCCCTTAGGGTTGCCATAATGTCTAAATGTCTAATTTACAATTTGTAAGACACTTTGAAAGCCTTTTAGCTGAGTAGAGGGGTATAAAAACATTATTATTATTAAAAGCATGCAAAAGACCTCTCTTAGGGTTACCATTAATAAGAAACAACTTGGAGGCACACAACGACAACAAGAGGAGTAACACCACTAACAGGGCTTAATCACCCTCACAAGCCAGCTAGGGAGAAAGAAAGAAAGACAGAAAGAAAGAAAGAAAGAAAGAAAGAAAGAAAGAAAGATATTGCCAATGTTTCTGGTCAAGAAGACTTGGGAGTTGTAGTCCTCAGTTCAGAGAGATTGGAGGGGCCTTACTGCAAGGCAGGACCCCTCCTCTTTCTGGCCCTGTGGATGCTGGGAGATCCAGTCCAGGAAATACACTGTAAATCCCATTGGCAAGATAAAAGGCTACTACTGCCTTTCAGATCCAGTTTGCCCCAAATCCTTTATGAGGCCAAAAAACCTTTTGTTAGGAAGCGAACACCGAATATCTTAGGAAGGCTCCCTATTTACCAAGACCCCCTCCCTCCAGGACCTCCTTCCTCTCTTCCCCTCAGTCTCTTTCTCTCCCCTGAAGGCCTCAAACTGACAATTGCCAAGCTCTAAGGAAGAGGCAGCCATTTTGTGTTCTGGCAACCATTTTGTGTTCCAGTGGCCATTTTGTGTACTGGTGGCCATTTTGAGTTCTGGTAGCCAATTTGTGCTGCTTGTGACTGTGGGGAATAATGTTCCAGTTCCAGAACCTTCTCTGAGGCCTCAGTTGAACAGAGGTATCTGTTTCTCTCCTGAGGCTCCAGAGTGAGAAGGAGGCCAGGCTTTGTGCCCTTTGTGCCTCTGGCCCTCCATTTTGGGGTGAAGGAAGGAAGGAAGGAAGGAAAGAAGGAAGGGGTCTGAGGGAGCCCTTTCATCCTCCATTTTGGGTTCCCTGAAGGCATCAAACTACCAACTGCCAAGCGCTGAGGCAGAGGCAGCCATTTTATGTTATGGTGGCCATTTTGTGCTGCTTGTGACTGTGGGAAATAATGTTCTGGAACCTTCTCTGAGGCCTCAGTTGAACAGAGGTATCTCTTTCTCTCCTGAGGCTCCAGAGAGAGAAGGAAGCCAGGCTAAGTGTGTCCATATCTGCCTCTTGCCTACCATTTTGGGGCGAAGGAAGGAAGGAAGGGGTCTGTGGGGGTCTGAGGAAGAGGAGGCAGGGGACCCAGGGCCTGTGGGAGGCTGTGCTTTGGGGGCTGGGAGAGAGAGGTGGGGAAGAAACCCTCCCTTTAGGCCCTAGCTGGGGAGGGTCCACCAGTCCTTGCCTCCCCCTTTGGGAAAGGAGACCCCCTCAGCCCCCTGGACTCACTCCTGCCACTCATTCCTAGAATGGCTGGGTCTCAGAGGAGTTTCCTAGGCATTGTCACTTTCTGCCCTCCATGGCCATTGGCACTGACCTTTTCCCCATTGCCTTCCCTCCCTCAGCCCTGTGGACCTCCTCCTCCTTCGCACTCAGAGCAACCCTTCTCTACGGCTGAGGAGACGGCCTCAGACCCAAGGAAGCTACAGCCATAAAGGACTGAAGGAGAGCCCTTTCTGGGGCTGCAGGATTCAGGGTCTTTGTACTGAAGGTAGGCCTTTATTCCTGGAGCTGAAAGAGATCCTTTGCTTAAATGTTTCAGTCCAGGATTGTATGGAAAGGTTGCAGCTGAGAGACTGAGCCCATGCTTTGCAGACATAAAGCCCCAAATTCAGTCTGTGGCAGCTTTGTCTTCCCAGAAGGTGGAAGTGAGATTTCCAGACCCCAGACACACAGTCCTTTTTGTGGGGACTGTGTGTATGTGTTGTTTACTAGAGATTTGAGAGATTTTTGTTTTATTGGGTTTATGTAATGAATTTACATAGGTCTTCACTTTCGAAAAATGAGCATAATCCAGGATGCAATCTTCATTCATAAACCTATACATTTATAGATTTTTGTTGTATAAGTGCAACATATTCAGCAGTGTGCATCTTTTTAAAAAATATACAAGGAAAAGTGAAGAAATTGTGATTTTGACAATAGATCCATTCAAAAACAATGCACACAAATGTACATGCCTCAATTTCTGTGTGGCTTTAGCGAGTAGAGGGAGGAGGTGCATACTTCATGCAACTGCTACGACTGACACACAAAAACCCACACGTTTTTTAATTGGCAATTTTTAAACCACTTTGATCTTTTTGGAAAGGTGGTATATACATAAATTTATTATTATTATTATTATTAACACAGCAGTTAAGCTCAGAGAGTTTTCTCATTTGTAAAAATGAAATGATTATTTTCACCATTGTCTAAATGGGGAAGGGGGCAAAATGAGGGAAGGCCATTGATCAGATCATTGAAGAAATACAGGTCTTATCCAGCTCAGGGGCCAGAGTTTCTCCACCTGGAATATAAATAATAGAATCAAAGAGGACGACTAAAATGGTGAAGGGTCTGGAAACCATGCCTTATGAGTAATGACTTAGGGAGGTGGGGATGTTTAGCCTGGAGAAGAGAAGGTGGTGATATGATAGATCTGTTTAAATTTTTGAAGGGATGTCATATAGAGGAGGGAGCAAGCTTGTTTTCTGCTGCTCCAGAGACTAGAACCCGGAACAATGGATGCAAGCTCCAGGAAAAGAGATTCCACCTCAACATTAGGAAGAACTTCCTGACAGTAAGGGCTGTTCAACAGTGGAACAGACTCCTTCCTCGGAGTGCCGTCAAGTCTCCTTCCTTGGTCTTCAAGCAGAGGCTGGATGACCATCTGTCAGGGATGCTTTGATTGAGAGTTCCTGCATGGCATAATGGGGTTGGACTGGGTGGCCCTTGGGGTCTCTTCCAACTCTACGATTCTATGATTCTATATGGCTAGAACAGGACATTCCCAAGCCAACATGGCCAGTCAATAGTGTGGAAAATAGGCAACATCTATGTGGGTAAAGGCACTCTCAGAATTGTGACTTCTCTGCATGCAGAAGGCTGCCATGGCAATTGGGGAGGAGGACTGGATCCCATGGGACTACTAGAGAAGAGAGAGCTCCTTTCCTGCCCTGCCTGACCGGGGGCCTCCCTGAGGGATGGACGGCAACTGGTTTGGCCACTGGGAGAATGAGGGGCCACCAGGCCAGACAGCCTGACCCAGCAGAACCCTCTATGCTCCAGTGTTGCTCCAGGTGGAATCAGGCTACAACTGGCCATTCACTGACCCAGGTATTACCATAGAGTTGTGGAAGCCATCCCGCATGACCATTCCTTGCCTGGTGAGAGTGTTTGGTGCGAGGTATTGGAGATGCATCCAGTTGTGTTTCTGTAGCCAGAAGCAAAACCTTCTCTGAGGCCTCAGTTGAACAGAGGCTTCTCTTTCTCTCCTGAGGCTCCAGAGTCAGAAGGAGGCCAGGCTCCTTGGGCCCAAAGGAAGGAAGTGTGTCTTTGTGTGTCTTTTGTGTCTCTTTTCTGAGAGGGTTTTCTTATTACACAGCTCTGCTCCTTCTGGGGATCATGGGTTTTAAAAGGGATCAGAATTGGGAGGATAGTTTTAATACAAGTGTTATTATTATTATTATTCACAAACATTGGGCTTTGGCTTCTAAGAGGAGGCTAGTCCCCCAAAAAGGCCAAAAGTGGCTCCTTTGGGAAGTTTTAAAAGTCTTCTCAGTTTCCTTATTAAGAGATTTTCAGGTAAGAAGGAAGGAGACAGAGCAGAATAACTCATTTTACCAAGAATGAAACAAACAAAAAGAGAAACAAACAAGAACAACAAAAATAAGGATTAGACAGAAAAGCAAACTGCATTTATTGAAAAAAAGCAAAACCAATTTTAACAGGATAAAACATCGACTTTGGTTCTTTTATCCTTTATAACCGACTGAGGCTGTATCTGAACTGCAGAAATAATCTGGTTGGAAACCACTTTTTTTTCTTTTGTAATTTATTTATAAACAATCCTTTGCAAACAAAAATGAAAAAACCATACCAAGACATTTGCTTAACAAATACAGCTAGAACAACAAAAAGTACAAATACCTATAACATACACATACAACATGCAATAAATAACACCCTGATATACAAAACTGTCAGAAATGTACTATTCAGTTACTTCCAAGATAAGCTAAGACGACCTGATTATTTAATTTACTTAAATTCCTACAAGGTATCGATACGTGTTAAACCTCTAATGTTCATGTAGACTTTTCATATGATATCTGGGATTATAAATTGAAAATTAGTATTACAAAATAAATCAAAGCATGACCAGTCCTCTCTAGTTCTCTCAACTGATTTATCCCTCATGATTGCAGTTAAAAGGTCCAATCCCTTTGCTTCTCTTAGTTTAATTATCCTTAGTTTAATTATTGTTTTTCCAATACTGTGAGTGACCATGAACAAAATTAGTCTGGGAAATCTTTTAGCTACTTCCCTTTTCAGTTTACATGTCATATTGAGCAAAAAGATCAAAGGGTTTAAAGGTATTTCTTCCTGTAAATGCTATCAAAGAATGCCATCAAAGAAAATGCCATCAAAGAAAACCATTATCCTGAAACATGGAAACAAGCTAATATAATTTTGATGTTAAAAGAAGATAGAGATGCAACTGAGCTAAAGAGCTATAGGCTAATTTCCTTATTAAATATGGATTATAAATTATTTTCTAGACTCAAAGAAGTTCTTAAAGACTGGATTCATAAGGACCAATCGGGATTTCTCCCTCACAGAAAACTCAGTGATAACATACGAAACATCTTAAATGTAATTGAATATTTTGAAAGGCAGAATGAAAAAGCCTTACAATTATCTTTCTCAATTTAGAAAACGCCTTCGATAACATAACAAAAGTAGAGGAGGGCTGGATTTACCAGACTTAAAACTTTATTATGCTGCTTGTTGTTTAGTTTGGATTATAGAATGGGTTTTGTTAGAGAATGAACAGTTGATATGTCTGGAGGGTAAACATTTAAGATTTGGGTGGCATGGATATCTAATTTACGGTAAAAAGAAAATTCATAAAGAAAGCTCATATCATTTCATAAGAAAAGCTCTGTTGAAGATCTGGGGGAAAAACAAATGTAGAATATGTCCAAAAATACCTTTATGGTGTTTGCCGCATGAGGCTCTTTTCGGGAGGAAAGGCATCCAGAAAACTAAATGGTTAAGATACAAAGATGTAATGAAAGAATGGCAAGGAAAACTAGAGATCAAAACACAAGAAGAACCTAAAGAATCTGGCCTAGATTGTCACTGGTATCTTTATCATCAAATGAGGGAGAGGTTTAAGATAGATGTGAAATTAGAAGGAATACAAAATGAAACATGGGAATTGTGGAAGCCATGCTCCATGTTCATTCCATGCCTGATGAGAGTGTTGGGTGCGAGGCATTGGAGAAGCCTCCAGCTGTGTTTCTCTAGCCAGAAGCCAAAGGAAGGCCTTCTCCTCTGAGGGCCACTGGGGAGGTCAGGAGGTTTCAGCAGATGATGCGCTCCTTTCACATCTAGCTACAGGGACATAGCCAGGGTCCTCTCCAATTCCCCATCCCCTGACCCCCCTCCACTCTCACAAGGCATGGAGTGTCAGGACCATGGTGAACAGGTCTCAGGAAATGACATGCATGTGGCCACTAGGTGGAGCTGTTGTGGAAGTCATTGACAGCTCTAGTGGCAGTTAGATGTGTCAGCATTTAAACAGAGCATCATTGGAAGGTTGATGCAACTGTCAACTGTCATTCTCAACTGTCACTGAGGAAGAGTCAGACAGTGTGTTCCTCAGAGTGGGTTGTTACTGGTGTGGATGGTGGATGGTGTTGATGTATATAGTGTTGTACACAGTGGAACTTCTTATAGGAATAAAAGCCTCATCTGAGAGAAGATTACAGTGTCTCTTTGCTCACTTGGAAAACGACAGGTGTTTCTTCAGCTCACAAGCTACTGACTACAGTCAAGGTGCAGAATCTGGCGCCCTACGTTAACATTTTGCCTCACGTGCTGTGCAACATAGCAACATCAAAAGCATTTTAACATGGAGTATCTGTTGTGTAGGGGAGCTGCAGTGAATCTATGCTAGTCCATGGGGCTTCGTTTGGTGAAGAGGGAGGAAGGAGATACCCACCTCTGCACTGGCTCAAAGGAGTCATATGTTACCTGCGTATCTCACCAGCAGCATGCTGTTCTCTGTGTCTTTGAGTGGTGCAGTGTTTCTTGACAAACCAAGCCTAACCCTAGTCTCTTTTCTCAGGAACTTCATCTCGGTCTCCTTCTACACAGCTTTGGGGCATATTTTGCTGGAAGAGACCGAAGTGCAAGGCTACCAGGCCCCCCCCCTTGCCCATCCAATGGCCAACACAGAGGCCAAGCAGAGGGAGTTGGGCTCCAAGAGAAAGAGGCTGTCCAAGTACAACAACTCTTTGGTGAGTCACCATCCTGACTATTAATTTCATTTGTGTCACTGCTGGGCCAACTCATGAAAGCAAGTGGAGAATATATTGTCTCAGTTTGGCAGAGAAAGTCCTGGTTAATCCTCTGTCACCCCATTTTTTCAGGGGCTTTCAAAAGTGTAGGTTTCTCTCTCCTCCTACCACTTTCCCCCTTCTCCTCAGCTCTCTTGGGTTGCTGAAAAATGACTTCCAAGGAGTTTGCACCCCATCAACTCAAAAGGGAAGAGAGGAGAGGAGAAAAGTTGGCAGGGTCTTCCCTTGCCAGGAGGCTGAGGCAAAAGCAAACTGCTGTGCCCTTCATAGCTTGTGTGATCTTCCTCCTAAACAACTTTGGCCATCCTCACCACCTTCTGGTGCTGCTTGTCCACATGTGCCTTGCTTTTCCTGTCTGTGAAATGTTGGGCATATGGCAGACCATCTCTGGATCTAAATTGGGGTTGGGCCCAGTGGCCCTCAAGTCCAGAGTGCTCCCCAGAACTGTTTTTTAAAAATGACATTTGCCTCTGAAATTTGGCAAGAAATGGCTAAATGCACCATAATTTGTTTGTGGTTAAATGTACTATATATTTTGGGGTAGTCAGTATCCTAATCCATCCTCAATATCCCAGCCATGGCCTAAATTATACTGTTTATTATATTGTATATTATGTTGAAAATATCTGAGACAAACTGGATCTCAAAGGCAGTACCTTTTTTGCATATGTATGATGGGTATGATGGGCACAAACGGGACAAAGACTTTAAAGAACATCTATTGAGGAAACCTTTCATTAATAACTAGCTAACTGTGAAAAAATGTTTTACATTGGACTTTCACTTTGGGTTTCCCCACAAGAGGCTTTTTAGGCCAATGGGGAAAGGGTCAGAAATGGATAAGGTACAGAGAAATATTAACTCATGATAATGAAGGAAATGTTATAGTAACGTTAAAGGAAGAAATCATAACTAAAATAGGCCATATGAATTGGTTGAATTATATTCAACTTAAAGAAGGAATCATAGAATCGTAGGGTTGGAAGAGACCACAAGGGCCATCAAGTCCAACCCCTGCCATGCAGGAATTTACAATCAAAGCATGCCCAACCGTATGCAAAGGAATCTTGTAGCACCTTGAAACCAACTAAAAGGAAGAGATTGGCAACATGAACCTTCATGGCCTTGTGCCCAATTCATCATGTGCAAGATAGACCTTGTCACAATAGGTCTACCAAGCCAGATTTACAAAGGATAAGAGTTTATTTGGTTTTGAGAAAGAATATAACGAATATAAATGAAAGAAGATGAAAAAAAAATTATGTAAAATGTATAACATCTTACTGAAAAGATCCCTTGAAGAAGTGGAAATTAAAGATTCAATGATAAAATGGGCACAAGAGTTGGGATACAATTTAGACTTAGAAAAATGGGAGGAAGGTAGATTAAAAACAAAAAAAAATTAGCACAAAAAATAAAAGAAATTTATTTGAAAGTTGTAAATAGATGGTATCAAACATCATGCTGACTGGAAAAAATTATAAATTAAAGGATAACCGGTGTTGGAGATGCCAAAAAGAAATGGGTACATATTTACATATGTGGTGGCAAAGCATATATATAAACTCATTTGTGGTGAAGATTCATTTGGAAATAAAGTTAATATTAAAAAATGATTTTGAGTTCAGACCAGAAATATATCTGTTAAGCAAGACTTCCTTACTAGACCCAGAGGAAGAAAGGAAATATTGGTGGAGCTGGGGGGCTGTCGCTCCGACAAGAGGGCCCTAACATCCGGTGTCCCTCAGGGAGTGATTTTGTCCCCTATGCTTTTCAACATTTACATGAAACCGCTGGGAGAGATCATCCGGAGACACGGAGCGCGGTGTTATCAGTACGCTGATGACACCCAGATAGTTTTCTCTGTGTCTCCGACTGATGCAGTAACTAAGGACGGCATCTCTCCTCTAGATGCCTGCCTAGCGTCAGTAATGGGCTGGATGAGGGAGAACAAACTCAGTGTGAATCCAGGGAAAACGGAAGTACTGGTGATAGGTTCTCCGGTTCCGGGTGGTGAGATCTGTCATCCGGTCCTGAACGGGGTCATGCTCCCCTTGAAGGACTCAGTGCGCAGCTTGGGAGTGCTCCTTGATTCGTCGCTCCAGCTAACATCTCAGGTGGATGCGATGGTCAGGAGTGCTTGTTATCAGCTTCGGCTGATACGCCAGCTGCGTCCCTACCTGGACCGTAGGGACCTTGAAACTGTTGTACATACTTTGGTAACCTCTTGATTGGATTTCTGCAACGCGCTCTACATGGGGCAACCCTTGTACCAAACTCGGAAGCTGCAAATGGTACAGAATATGGCAGCCAGATTGGTCGCTGGTATTTCCAGGTTGGACCATATAACACCTATTTTAAAAGATCTACATTGGCTGCCTATTCGCTTCCGAGCTCAATACAAGGTGTTGGTTTTAACCTATAAAGCCCTAAATGGCTTGGGCCCAGGGTACTTGGAGGACCGCCTCTCCCCATATAATCCGCCCCGCACACTTAATTTGTTGGAGGTCCCCAGATCTCATCTTGTGAGGACCTCTCAGAGGGCTTTTGCCATCGTTGCCCCATCCTCCTGGAATAAGCTCCCTGTAGAGCTCCGCTCCGCCGCCTCATTAGATTCTTTTAAAAAGAATTTAAAAACATACTTATTTCGGTTGGCCTTCTCAATTTAGTTAATTGTTTTTTCTCTGACCCTTTTTTGACCCCGGATTATTGTGATTTGATTGTTATTACCCTGGACATGTGTAATTTTTCCTGACTCCTGTTCCCATTTTATGTAGTAATGTTTTAACTTTTATACTGTAATTGTTTTATTTTGTATTGTAACTGCTTTTATCCTTTGTAAGCTGCCTTGATCATCTTTTTGGAAAGGCGGCGTAAAAATAAAATTTATTATTATTATTATTATTATTATTATTATTATTATTATTATTATGAGCTGCCAGAAGGATAATAGCAAAGAACTGGAAATTACCTATAACCCCACAAATAGAGACTTGGCAAAACGAAATCCAGGAATTGAAAGATCTAGATAGATTAACAGCATTAATAAACAAGAAGGATATGGTTAAATGGGGAAAGGATTGGGAAGCTATAAGACTTTATTTAGCGGCTGCTCAGTAAGGAGAGGTACAAGAAACAAAACCTTTCTATTCATACCTAGAGATAGAGGAATAAGATGTTGTATTAAAAGATAAAATTATACAGTTTCTTGTGGAGAGTTATCAGGTATAAGCCTAATATATAACAGATTTATAGCTAGTTGATATATGTTTTTATTTATCTTGTTGTAAACATGCAAGCTTTGTAAAAAAAAAGAAGATGTATTACCACAATAAAAAAGGGGGGAAAGGCAGTAGCTTTTTGCTTGCTAACAGAATTTAAACTTTATTTCCTGGACTGAATTCTGAAGTGATGAAATAATATTTGGATGCACTATGTGCTTTCCTCCCCTTTTCCTTAGTCACTCTCTGGATGAGGGCTATTTTCTATTTCAGGTGACCTTTGCGGATGTGGCTGTATATTTCTCAGAGGATGAATGGAAACTGTTGACCAAGAAACAGAGACTGATGTACAATTATGTAATGATGGACAATTATGAAAATGTGGTTTCTGTAGGTAAGGAACCTGAATCCGTTGCTCGTTCTATAAAGACTGAGGGCCCTTTCATACTATATTATCATGTCACTCTGGTTGCACTAGAATTATAGACTCATAGAGTTGGAATAGACCACAAGGGCCATCCAGTTCAACCCCCTTCTGCCACGCAGGAATACACATTCAAATAACTCCCAAGAGATGGCCATCCAGCCTCTCTTTAAAGACCTCTAAAGAAGAGGACTCCACCAAACTCTAAGGGAGTTTATTCCACTGTCAAAGGGCTCTTACTGTCATGAAATTCCTCCTAATATTTTGGTGGAACCTCTTTCCCTGTGCCTTGCATCCATTGTGGTGTCTCCTTTTCTCTGTAGCAGAAAAAAGCAAGCCTGCTGCTTGCGCAACATGACACCCTTTCAAATATTTAAACATGGCTATCATATCCACTCTTTATTTT
>JACSCI010000172.1:35035-45035 GCA_016801065.1 Sceloporus tristichus | reverse complement strand
ACACCCATTTATGTGATGCATAAAAGGGACACTTTGAGGCTCATTTGTTGAGAAAGGCAGGATAATCCATATACAAATTATCACTGGGAAAGGCAAAGCAAGGGGGATGGGACCTGGACTTCTGTTTTGGTGAGGATCAAGCACCAGGGAGCAGTATTAAGACATATCTAAGACAAGGATGGGCTACTGTTGGGGATTGGGGGCATCACATTGGCCCCCTGGGGATCTCAGGGGCAACCGCACATTGTATTGCCTTAAAATAGGAATAAAGTTTTGTGCCTCAGTATCCCATTGCATCCCTTTGGGGAAGTGAAGCAGAACCTCAAAAGGCTGGAAGAGGGCCAAAAAAGGAAACATACTCAGAGATGTGCTACCATTTCAATGAGAAATGCATTACTGGTAATCTCCATGCTGTCTTCCTACAAAACCCTAGCATTGGTGAGATATCTGGGGGCAGAACTTAGTTTCAGAATTAAAAAGTCCTTTGCTTCCACCAAAAGGTTTATTGAGAAACTCAGGCAGAAGGGTCCATTAATAAGTCTAAGCTGTCTCTGAAGTGTCTAAACCTTTTCCCTCCGTCGTTAACTACCTTCACACTCCTCCCTTTTCCTCCCCCTTCAGGCCCTAAACAGCCCAGCTGCCAAGGTACCTCTTGCCTTCTTCTTCCACTGTTCACATGCGCCTCTCCCCCCGGGGGCATGTCTGCCACCCAGAATTCACAGACCAGGCAGTTAATAGCCTCCACAACTGCTTCCCTTCCCCAAAGCCATTCTAGGCCCCAATATCCTTACCAACTACTTAAAACTACTAGCATTTAAACTACTAACAATCCCCCCTAAACCCTAATACCATTCTGGATGAACCACAGAACCTGCTTCGGACAAATGGCAGTTTACAATGCGGTTTTTGGAATCCTTATAAAGTAGAGAGCAATAGTGAATCACTAAACTACAAATTCAAATATTCTACAGGATGTTGCTATCACAATTAAACTACGCTTCAAAGGGATCTAGGACTCCTAGTAGACCACAAGTTCAACATGGGCCAACAGTCTGAGGCGGCAGCTAAACAGGCCAATATGATTCTAGGCTGCATCAATACGAGGATAGTTTCTAGATCAAGGGAAGTAATAGTACCGCTCTATTCAGCTTTGGTCAGGCCTTACTTGGAATAATCCTGTGTCCAGTTCTGGCCTCCGAAATTCAAAAAGGATGTTGACAGGTTGGAACATGCCCAGAGGAGGGCAACCAAAATGGTGAAGGATCTGGAAACCATCAAGCCCTATGAGGAGCGGCTTAGAGAGCTGGGTATGTTTACCCTGGAGAAAAAAAAGTTAAGAGTGGATATGATATCCATGTTTAAATATTGGAAAGGGTGGCACTGAGGATGGAGCAAGCTTGCTTTTTGCTGCTACAGAGAAAAAGAGACACCACAATGGATGCAAACGACAGAGAAAGAGGTTCCACCTAAACATTAGGAGGAACTTTGGGACAGTAAGAGCTCTTCGACAGCAGAATATACTTCCTTAGAGTTTGGTGGAGTTCTCTTCTTTGGAGGTCTTTAAACAGAGGCTGGATGATGCTTGGAATGTGTATTCCTGCATGGCAGAAGGGGGTTGAACTGGACGGCCCTTGTGGTCTATTCCAACTCTATGATTTTATAATGCTAGTGGATTCCAGTTACTTACCCACAGAGGTCACAGTCTCATAATTCTCCATCATTACTGAACTGTACATAATTCGCTGCTTCTTCGTCAACAGTTTCCATTCGTCCTCAGTGAAATATACAGCCACATCCGCAAAGGTCACCTGCAACAGAAAATAGCTCTCAACCACAGAGTGACTAAGCAAAAGGGGAGGAAAGCACATGGTGCATCCAAATATTATTTGATCACTTTAGAATTCAGTCCAGGAAATAAACTTTAAATGCTATCAGCCAGAAAAAAGCTACTGCTGTTGAGACCCAGTTTGTCTCGAATCTTTTCAATATAATATGCAGTATAATCAACAATATAATTTAGGCCATGGCTGGGATATTGATGATGGATTAGGATACTAACTATCCCAACACATACAGTACATTTGGCCACCAAAGAATTATGGTGCCTTTAGACATTTCTTGCCACATTTGAGAGGCAAACATCATTTTAAATCACAGTTCTGGGGAGCACTCTGGGCTTGAGGGCCACTGGGCCCACCCCCAATTTATATCCAGAGACATTCTCCCATGGTCCCCAACATTTCATTGATGGGAAAAACAAGACACATGTGGACAAGCAACCCAGAAGGCAGTGAAGATGGCCAAAATTGTTTATGAGGAAGATCACACAAGCTAGGAAAGACACAGCAGTTTCCTTCTGGTTCAGCCTCCTGGGAAGGGCCATATCCTGTCTCCTTCTTTCCTCTCCTCTCCCCACTTTTGAGCTGAACTGAAGTGAGCTGAGAAAGGGGAAAGTGGGAGGAGGATAGACCAACTGGGACATTTTTAAAAGCCCCTGAATAAGTGGGGTTACAGAGGATTAACCAGGACTGTCTCTGCCAAACTCTGATAGTACAGTGGACCCTTGTTATATGCTGGGGTTTGGTTCCAAGGTCCCCTGTGTATAACAAAATCCGTGTATGCTGAAGCCCCATTACATATAATAACATAGCAAAATGGTGTCCCTTATAAAAAATGGAAAATCGAGGTAAATTTATACTTTTTTGGAACATTTTCAATCCGTGTATGCTTAAGTCCGTGTATAAGAAGGGCCGACTGTATTTTATTTGCTTCTTTTCACAAACTGGTCCAGCAGCGACACAGATGAAGCTAATAGGATAGTGACTCACTGAAGAGCTGTTGTATCTTGGCATCCTCTTTCTGTTGGAGCCCAACTCCCTCCGCTTGGCCTCTGTGTCGGCCATCAGATGGGCAGGTGGTCCTGGTGGCCCTGCACTTGGTCACTTCCAGCAAGAGAAGCCCAAAGCCGTGTACAAGGAGGCCGAGATGAGGTTCCTGAGACAAGAGACAGGGTTAGGATTGGCTTGGCAAGAAACCCTGCAGCACTCAGAGAGACAGAGAACAGCATCCTGCTGGTGACATACGCAGGTGACATATGCCTCTTTTGGGCCGATGCAGAGGAGGGCATCCCCTTCCTACCTCTGCACCAAACAAAGCCCCTGGACCTAGCATAGACTCACTGCAGCTCCCCTACACAACAGATACTCCATGCCTTCTTAGTGGTGGGGGATTAGGGGATGGGGAACTGGAGAGGGCATTGGTTATGTCCCCGTAGATAGATGTGCATCATAAATAAATAAATCATCTGCTGAAACCTCCAGAGTTCCCCTGTGCTTTTCCTCATCATCAGCCCTTTTCCCGAGAAGGCTGCATCCGCAATATAGAAATAAGGCACTTTGACACTGGTTTAACCACTCAGTGCTGTGGAATCCTGGGATTTTACATTCTCTGCCAGAGAGCTCTAGTGCCACAACAAACTACAAATCCCAGGATTCCACAAAATGGAGCCAGGAGAGTTAAAGCGGTTTCAAACTGGATTATTTCTTCAGTGCAGATACAGCCTGAGTCGGTTGTAAAAGGGCAGAAGCACCAAAGTCTTGTTTCATTCTTGGTAATATGAGTTATTCTGGTCTGTCTCCTTCCCTGAAAATCTATTAATAAGAAAACTGGATCCTCCCAAAGAAGCTACATTTGGCCATTTTTGGGGTACTAGCCTCCTCTTAGAAGCCAAAGCCCAATTTTTGTGAAGAAGAAGAATAAGGCTTGTATTAAAACTATCCTCCCCATTTCAGAACCCTTTTAAAACCCATCTTCCTCAAAAGGAGCAGAGCTGTGTAATAAGAAAACCCTCTCAGAAAAGAGACACAAAGAGACACACTTCCTTCCTTTTGGCCCAAGGAGCCGGGCCTCCTTCTGACTCTGGAGCCTCAGGAGAGAAAGAGAAGCCTCTGTTCAACTGAGATTCAGAGAAGGTTCTGGAACAAAATGGCCACTGGAACACAAAATGGATGCCAAAACACAAAATAGCCAGTGATGGTGGGAGGGATGGGGTTTCCAGCCAATCAGGGCCAGGGATGGTGAGAGGGATGGGAATTCCAGCCAATCAGGGCCAGGGATCGAGGGAGGGAGGGGATTCCAGCCAATGGCAGCCCCTCAGAGTGTCCTCATGTTTAAAATTCATATCCCCCTCCCATATTTTCCCCTTAATGACAGAGATATTCTCCAATTGATTTCTCTGTCTTTCTAATTCAACCCACTTTATATCATGGTTATATTCTGCCTCTATCATTGTTAGCCATTGAACCGCCTCAAAGTATCATTCGAGGGATGGAGCTCCCCATCCTCCATTACTTTGAGGCTCATATTCAGTAATAGTGCCTTAGATAACCTGGCTTTTTTATTCCCTGATATCCATTTTAATATTGACCTTTCCCTTTTCTTTAAAACTTTACTAAGAATTATTTCTGGGATCGTTTGAAATGAATATAAAATCTTTCATAGTACCATCATTTTAAACATTCTAATTTTTGTTAACATTTTCCCATTTTTATTTGTCCATTTAGAAATCTGATTATTAATTTCCCCCTTAATTGATTATAATTACCTTGTAGAATATTATCTAACTTAATTGGTAAATTTACACCTAAATATCTCACATTTTAATCCCCAATTTCAATCCTGAGGCAATTTGGGTTTCTTTTTCTTCCGGCCAATTCGTATTCATAAACATTGTCTCTGATTTATCCATATTAAAGTTAAGCCCAGAAATGTTTTCAAATGTCTGAAATATTTCCAATGACTTGATTAGAGCTTCATTCGGTTTTTGTGTCATTATCAGAGGATCATCATCTGCAAATGAATCCAACTTCATCTCTTCTTTATCTATTTCATGTCCCTTTATCTCTTCTGATCCTGAATCATATTTGCAAACGCTTCCATTGCTAACATAAGTAATAAAGGGGAAAGTGGGCAACCTTGACTTAATCCACTTTTCATTTTAGATTTTCTTGCTTTCTCTCCATTTATCATAATTTGTGCTTCTGTATCATTATATATTTCTTTGAGGGTTTCACTAAACCTTTCCCCTAATCCAAAATCCCTACAGATTTTATATAGATATTCATGATTTATTGAATCAAATGCTTGGTAAACATCTAGTTTCATCAAAGCTAATTTATTTTTGTATTGTTTGGCATGATGTAGTATATTAAATATATTCCTTATCGGTTCATAAATATATCTGCCTTCCACAAATCCATATTGTTCTTCTTTAATTAAAGTAGATAAATATTCTTTTTAATCTCTTGGCTAGGATTCTCATAATAATTTTATAATCTTGATTGCTTAATGTGATCGGATGATAAGATTTGGAATTGGCTGGATCTTTATTGGGTTTAAGTATTGATATAATTTCAGATAGTTTCCATGTTTCTGGGATTATTTTATTATCCAATATTTCATTGTAATTTTAATCATATGCTCACTCAGTTCATTTTTAAAGGTTTTATAAAATATAGATGCAAATTCATCTGGGCCAGGAGATTTAAATCCTATTAAATCTTGTATTACTCTTTCTATCTCTTGTTTGGTTATTGGGGAATTAATATGATTACTCTGTATTTCTGTTCTGTCGAGTCGTTCGCTTTTGATCCTTTTGTGCCGCAACTTGTGCAGCCCTGCTTTAATAGAGGGCATGTTTATCAAATGTGCAGATAGCATCAAACTAGGAGGAGTAGCTAATACCACAGAGGACAGGATCAACATTCACAAACTTGGAGTATGTCCAGAGGAGAGCCACCACAATGGAGAGATTTAGGGAGCTGGGGATGTTCAGCCTGGAGAAAAGAAGGTTAAGAGGTGATATGAAAGCCCTGTTTAAATATTTGAAGGGATGTCATACTGAAAAGGCAGCTAGCTTGTTTTCTGCTGCTCCAGAGACTAAGACCCAGAGCAATGGATGCATTCCAAAGGAAAAGAGATTCCACCTCAACATTAGGAGTAGCTGCCTGACAGAAAGGGCTGTTTGACAGTGGAACACGCTCCTCAATGGAGAATGATGGAGTCTCCTTCTTTGGAGGCCTATAAACAGAGTCTGGATGGCCATCTGTCAGATATGCTTTGATTGAGATTTCCTTCATGGCAGAAGGGGGTTAGACTGGATAGCTTTGAGATCACAATGTGACAATCACAATGCTTCAGGTAAGGATCACAATGGGCCAGTCTCAATCCTTCAGGCAAGGAGCATCAGTCTGAATTCATAATAGTCCCATCACAATCTTTCAGGAAAGGTGCCTCAGGCTGAGATCACAATGGGACAGTCTCAATGCTTCATACAAGGATCATAACCCTTTGGTCACTATGGGCCAGGCTCAATCCTTCAGGTAAGGAACACCTGCCTGAAGTCAATAAGCCCATCTTAATCCTTCAGGGAAGGAACATCAGCCCAAAGTCACAATGAGTTAGTGTCAGTCCTTCAGAAAAGGAGCATCAGTCTGAGATAGCAATGGGCCAATCTCATGTGTTCAGGTAAGGAAGGAGCAGCCTGAAGTCACAACCTCTCAGGCAACAAGAATCAGCCTGAGGTCACAATAAGCCATCCCCAGTCTTTCAGGAAAGAAGCATCAGCCTGAAGTCACAATGGGATAGTCTAAATCCTTCAACCCAGGAGCATCAGCTTGAATGCACAGTCTCAATGCTTCAGGCAAGGAGCATTAGCCTGAGATCACAATGGGACAGTCTCAATCCTTCAGGAAAGAACATCTTCCTGAACTAACAATAGTTTGGTCTCAATCCATCAGTAAAGGAGCATCAGCCTGAGGTCCCAATATGACAGTCTCTATCGTTCAGGCAAGGAGCATTAGACTTAAGTCACACTGCGCCAGTCTCAATCTCTCAGGCAATGAGCGTCAGCCTGAGGTCGTAATGGGTCAGTATCAATCCTCCAGGTGTGAAGCACCCGTCTCAAATGACAATAGTCCCATCTCATTCCTGCAGGTAAGAGGTACCAACCTTAAATCACAATAGTCCCGTCTCCATCTTTCAGGCAACAGCATCAGACTAAATTCACAGTGGGCCAGTCTCAATGCTTCAGGAAAGAAGCATCTTTGCAAAGTCACAATAGTCCTGTCTCAATCCTTCATGCAAGGAGCATCAGCCTGAGATCACTATTTGGACAGTCTCAATGCTTCGGGTAAAGAGCCCCAGCCTGAAGTCATAATAGTCTCATCTAAGTCTTTCAGGCAAGGAACCTCAGGGTGAGATCACAATAGTCCTGTCTCAGTCCTTCAGGCAAGGAGCAGCAGACTGAGTTCACAATGGGACAGTTTCAATCTCTCAGGCAAGGGGCATCAGCCTGAAGTTGCAATATGAGATCTACAGTCAGTCCTGTGCTCAAAAAATAAAACTCATTTGAAACAAAAGAAGCATTATTGATGAATCCAGGCAGAAACATCCATTAACACCTTTTTCCAAAGTCTGAATTCCAAAGGAACTTGTTCAACCCCTCCCTAATCCAGCCCCCAATTCCCAAGCTAAAGCAACACAAGCGGAGGTTGCATAGATACCAAGGTTGCCTGTACTTCCCTTCTCTTCTCCCAGACAGCCTCACCTTGAAGAGCGGTGTTCTGTCTTTCTAAAATTTCCCACTACACGCTTTCTATAACCCATCACTCTACACTACCTACTATGAACTACAACTATAACTCTAATAACCAAACCCTAATATTTTTACTCTTTATGACAGAACCCTTATACACTGTTTCTGACACGCAATGGGCCAGTCCCAATCCTTCAGGTATACAGCACCAGTGTGAAGTCACAATTCTCCCGTCTCAACCTTTCAGGCAAGGAGCATCAGCCTGAGGTTGCAATGGGCCAGTCCCAATCCTTCAGGTAAAGAGCACCACCATGAAGTCACAATAGTACCATCTCAAACCTTCATCCAAGGAGCATCAGACTGAAGTCACAATGGGCCAGTCTCAATCTCTCAGGCAACGAGAATTAGCCTGAGATCACAATTGGCCAGTTTCAATGTTTCAGGCAAGAAGCATCAGCCTCAGGTTGCAATGGTCAAGTCTCAAACCTTCAGGTAAGCAGCATTAACCTAAATTCACAATGGTTCCATCTCATTGCTGCAGGCAAGGAGCATCAACCTGAGGTCACAATGGGTCAGTCTCATTCAGGGAAGGAGCACCAGCCTGAAGTCACAATATGTCATTAATCCCTTTATTGATTTGAAATGAAATGCGTTATAGGAATGCAACCTGTCCCTTTATTCATGCATTTATGCACAGGGATAGCCAGGGCCTAGCTGCTGCTGCTTATTCTGCTGGCAGGCTTTGCATGAAAGAAAGGTATGCGCTGGGGGTTCAGCGACCTCCCCTTCCGTCCCTCCTTTCTTCCTTTGAGGAGACCGCAATGGAGCCCAAGCTGCAGAGCTGGACTCAGGAGGGAAAGGCAGGAAAGTGTTGTCTCTGTGTATCCTTTGTGTGTGTGTGTGTGTGTGTGTGTTTGCCTCTACTGTTGTTATGGCTGGAAATGGAGCTGAGGACTGAGGAGAGAAAAAAGGTTCCGTTTGGGCAAATTCAGAATTTCTGTCCATCAAAGAGTCCAATGTGTTGAAATAGCAAAGAACTTTATTGAGAACAAATAGAAATTCAATGTTTAAGCCAGAACTGCCCACTCCAGTCCAAACAATACATTTAAACCCCAAAACCTAAAACATCACCCTCTTCCAAACCTAGCCCCCACCTCCAATTCCCACAGTCTATGAATATTGAAATTCTTTATTACAGTCAAAGACAAGCATCAATATAAAATATAACATAAAAATAAAATAATACCCATAAAAAGATTGCTTGGGATAAAAATCTTGCAACTATAAATGTAAATAATTCATTTCCGTTACATTTAAGATAGCTTATTTTAAAATAAAATAAATAAAATAAAATAGAAATAAACCTTTATGGGTTTCTGCCCTTAAGATAGAAATAGTAAAGGTAGATTAGCAATATCAGATTTTAACCAGACATGCAGTATCAGACATGACACAATATTATGTGTTTAACTTTGATCAGTTCTTCTTTTCCTACAAGTGATTGTTAGTGCAGAAAATTTTCTATGCCCCACAGGTAACAAGCCCCCCTTTGCCATTCCAAAAACTAGCCCTTTCTGTTAATACCGGCCTCCAACTTTCTTCAGCCAACATCCCAAAAGCTATCATTCTCATAACTAATAAAGCCAGATATAACACATCCCAGCCCCCCTGACTACCTAACCTATACCACAACCCACAATCCCCAGCCACAACCGAAAGGAATTATCTACATATACTATTAGCAATGAAAACGTAAACGTAAACAAATACAAACTTAAAACATAAACAGACATATGGACAGAAAAACCTAACAAGCCAAATCACAAGGGCCTATTCTTAGCACCACTGGATTGAGAATATATCTCTTGTATTCCTTATTGACAAAAATAATATTAGTTCACTACTGGGATTTGTGTGGCTTCTCTCCTGTGTGGACTCTCTGATGTCTCACTAGGTGTGACTTCTGAGAGAAACATTTCCCACAATGCTGACATTTGTATGGCTTCTCTCCTGTGTGGCCTCTCTGATGTTTCACTAGGTGTGACTTCTGAGAGAAACATTTCCCACAATGCTGACATTTGTATGGCTTCTCTCCTGTATGGACTCTCTGATGTTTCACTAGGTTTGAATTCAAAGAGAAACATTTCCCACAATGCTGGCATCTGTATGGCTTCTCTCCTGTGTGGACTCTCTGATGTTTCACTAGGTGTGACTTCCAAGAAAAATGTTTCCCACAATGCTGGCATTTGTATGCCTTCTCTCCTGTGTGGATTCTCAGATGTGTCACTAGGTTTGACTTCGAAGAAAAACATTTCCCACAACACTGGCATTTCTATGGCTTCTCTCCTGTGTGGACTCTCTGATGTGTCACTAGGTGTGACTTCCAAGAAAAACATTTCCCACAAC
>JACSCI010000172.1:21576-35025 GCA_016801065.1 Sceloporus tristichus | reverse complement strand
CTGATGTGTCACTAGGTGTGACTTCCAAGAAAAACATTTCCCACAACGCTGGCATTTGTATGGCTTCTCTCCTGTGTGGACTCTCTGATGTTTCACTAGGTGTGACTTCTGAGAAAAACATTTCCCACAATGCTGGCATTTGTATGGCTTCTCTCCTGTGTGGACTCTCTGATGCATGACAAGGATAGACTTGTAAGCCAAACATTTGCCACAATGCTGGCATTTATGTGACTTCTTTCCTCTGTGGACTCTCTCATGACTCAAATATTCTTCTGCAAAGAAGGATAATGATAGATAAGATTGAAAATCAAAGTTAAGAGAAGAGGGTATTACCCCATAATTTAGCCCTCATTAAACCCTCCTTATTTGAGATTAAATTAAGAAAGATCCTGTGAGTAACCCAAGCATGACTGTGCTGCTTATGCCCCTAAATCCATGGACCGATCGTATCCTTACTCATAGGAGCTAGCAAAGAATGGGGACTGCCTTGGGGGAATCAGTGGAAGCAGATAGTCAAAGGACTGTTGAAAAAATATTCCATTAACCATGTGCAAAAAATCTTTGATTGACAGGTGGCATCATATCCTGTAAGATGACCATAGAGTCCTGAATCAGAGACCAAGGCATGATGAAAACTAACTGCAGAGGTACCCTCATGCAGTTTGGCACCAGGACTCACAACCAATACAGTATGCAGCTCACATGCAAATTGGTGTGGATTGGAGTTGTGTGTACAAGGGATGGTGAAGTTGATGGAAGTCAAAGAAGAGTGCTTGCAAATATTTGTATTATTTTGCAACACAAGAGAGAGAATCTCCAAGGATTTCGATGAAATCAACTGTGTCTGTGACTTATTTTTAACTGTGGAAAGTGGTCAGTGCATTGCCAATATCTATATCTGGATATTTGCTTCCATACTCTGCTATGATATGTTTGAACTGCATCTGGGAGCGTCACCCTCAGATTGTAGTGTACATTGGCTTGTGAAGGCGATCAAAATTCAGAGCCAACAAGGACCTGAGAGGCGGTGTGCTAATCCCTTTTCTGAGGTACTTGCATCAAACACCCATTGCATTCAATTTGGTTTCAGACCATTCTTCCCCCCAGGAAACTTTCTAAAGCGATTTAAACCTTTTTGAACACTTGGTTTCTGCCCGCAAGCATCAATTACAGTATAAATATCTGCCCTTACTGGCTGCTCCTTGACGTCAGTCCAATTACAGACAGACAGTCTGTCGGTTTACATGGCTAAGCACCTCAATGCACTCGACAAACCCATTTGTCACAAGGGCTCCTGACTTCTCTTCCCATTTCGAACCCTCAGCAATTGGAATCAAGATCCACCTAGGTAAAGTATTATCATTATGAAAGTCTTACATCTCTTGATCACTTCCACCTGTTATCTAGTTGTTGTGCATGTGTGTGAACCCTTATGTGTGTGTGTGTGTTTTGCTTTTCCCCTAAATAAAACATAAAACCTATTTCAAATGCCTTTGGAGTTCTGTGTGCTTCCGGACCTGGTAGTTGGGCTGAATCCCGAGGTCGCTCTTGCCCCAACCAAATTATATCTCTCTTTTCAGCTAAGTACCAAATTCCCCTAAAAGCATAGCACTTGCAGGTGTCCTTCTCAAACTCCAGCATTTTGGATAACAAAGGGCCTCTGGAATCAACCACAGAGCTAAGCAAACTCAGTTTGGACAAAAACATTAGAGAAAAGGGAATTTTTGGCCTGTTACAGACAGGCCAAAATAAAGCTGCTTCGAGTCACTTTGGAGGCATGGTATTTCAATGATGCATGCGTCCTATGAGTCCAATAGCCGCATCAAAGCCACACTCCAGTCCTAAGGACTGGAGTGCAGCTTTGGTGTGGCTTTTGGATTCTTAGGACTCATGCATCATTGATATACTATACCTCCAAAGTGACTCGAAGCAGCTTTATTTTGGCCTATCTGTAACAGGCCTTTGTGTCGCCTTTCCTCTCTTCATAGGCATTGCTGATAATTGCTAAATAGAACCCCTTAATATGTCTGAAAACAAGGGCCTGAGCCGTGTTCTCACCAGTTCACTCAATCCAGTTCTTAAAATCTGTGAGGTTGGTGGCTGCCTTCCCAGAGATCCCTTCCTCTCCGCACAGAGCTAGGCGATCCTGGCTTTGCTCCTGCCTTCCCCTCCTGGCTCCCCGAGGCCTGATCACCTTCCCTTTCTCCCTCTGCTCTCCAACTTTCCCTCTTGCCCATCTGCAGTGCTTTACCATTTCACCTTCAGCATCTCTTCTCTCCCTTTCTATTTTTCACAATCCCTCCATCTCTCTATCACAGACAGAAACACAGAGTGTATGATGCATAAAAGGGACACTTTGAGGCCCATTTGTTGAGAAAGGCAGGATATTCAATATACAAATAATGTATTAGGAAAGGCAGAACAAGGGGCTTGGGACCTGGATTCCAATTCTGGTGAGGGTCAAATGCCAGAGAGGCGCCTTAAAACAGCTTTAAGACATCTCCAAGACTGGGATGGATTACTCTTGGGGATGGGGGTGTCACATTGCCTCCCAGAGGATCTCAGAGGCAATCCCACATTGTGTCACCTTAAAATATGGAATAATTGTATTATTATGCGGTCTGTTGCAGTGGATCGAAGAATGGATATGATTAAGATATGATAAGTTATTAGAAATGGAAAACACAAAAAGGTTTGGATATCATGTCTTCTTGTGGTATGACCAAATTAAAGCTAATACAGATTTTTGCCATCACTTTATAAGAAATTCATTGTTTAGAGTATGGGTTAAAGTTAAAAAACTATTTTATAGTCAGATAATATCATGGGTCTCTATTCAAGAAGCTTTCTATAGAAGAACAAAAATGGAGGGTCAGAAATGGTTAACATACAGGAGCCTGTTAACAACAAGAAAAAATTATTTAATAATGAAACCTAGCAATGAGAGAGAGAACAAGATTAATAAGAATTGGTTTCTGTTTAGCTAAATATTTGAAAGATATAAAATTGATAAAAGAAAAAGAGCATGGTCTTACAGATAAGAAAAATGATCGGGATGCTATAATCTTTGATGATAAATGCGGACATAGTTCAAAATATTACAAATTACTGAAGCAAAGGAATTTGGAACAGGAAAGTGTGAAGCATTGTATGATAAAATGGGCTCAGGACACAAAAAATACGATAGAAATTGACCTATGGGGAAAATCTTGGCGAGATACTAATTCTTTCACACTTTCTCAAAATCATCAAGAAAATTATATTAAAATGATGTATCGCTGGTATATATCCCCAGATAAACTAAGCAAAATGTACAAGAATGGAAGCGGTAGTTGTTGGAAATGCTGTAAACAAAGAGGAGCTTTTTACCACCTTTGGTGGAAGCGTACAGAAGCGGGGAAATACTGGGGGGAAATGCACACTTTGATGTCAAACATGTTAGGAATAACATTACCATTTAGTCCTTTATTATTTTTATTAATTAAAAATAATATTAGAAAAATGATTATTACAAAAAGAAGTGGAAAAAATATAGACGTATTATTTTATATATGGTTGCAATAGCTAGAATTGTTTATGTTAGTTCCTGGAAACAGAAAAGAATTCCAACAGAAGATGAGTGGATAAATAAATTAGAAGAAGCAATGGAGATGGATATATTGACTGCCTCACTAAAGGATCTAGATAAGGAAAAGACAAAAAGGGAATGGGAATACCTAAAAATTTTTGAAGTAAAAAGCTAATTAAGAAGTAAAAAACTTTTTATTTGAAGATGTATACCTAGGAGATATGAAATGGTTAGTAATTTAAAATATGCATTTACTTTGAGGAAGCCACGATATATATTAGAATTAAATAATATAATATAATGTTTTAGATTTACATAGTTGTTAGTTTTTAATGTTTGTTTTGTTTTGTGTTTTGGTATTGAAACCAATGTTTTATGTATGTTTGTTTATATGCTTGCAATGTTTGTAATGTGATGTCTGTTATTAATAAAATTAAAAAAATAAAAATAAAAATATGGCATAATGTTTTGCCCCTCAATATCCCACAGCATCCCTTTGGGGAAGTGGAGGCCATTTTGCCACTGTTGGGCCCTCTCTGATCCATTTCAGGGCCAAGGGAGGCCTTTTCCCCATGAAGCCTCTCCAGAGCCTCAAAAAGCTGGAAGAGGGGCCACAAAAGCCAGGAAACTTGATCAGGAATGGCATAAGGACCATTTGGGGGCAAAAAGCATTAATCTCCATGGCTCCTTACCACAAAATTCCAGAATTGGCAGTTTAGGATTGGATATTTAGAATCCTTACAAAGTGGAGAACAATAGTGCCTCACTAAAACTAGAAATTCCAAGATTCCACAGGAAGTTGTTATGACAATTGAATTATGTGTGAAAGGGAACTAGGAATGGTAGTAGAGCACAAGTTGAACATGTGTCAACAGTGTAATGCAGCGGCTAAAAAGGCCAATGTGATCCTAGGCTGTATCAATAGGAGTATAGTGTCAAGATCAAGGGAAGTAATAGTGCCACTCTATTCTGTTTTGGTCAGGGCTCACTTGCAATAATCCTGTGTCCAGTTCTGGGCACCACAATTCAAACAGATGTTGAGAAGCTGGAGCATGTCCAGAGGAGGGAAACCAAAATGGAGAATGGTCTGGAAACTATACTCCCTGAGGAATGACTTAGGGAGCTGGGTATGTTTAGCTTAGAGAAGAGGAGGTTAAGAGTGGATATGACAGCCCTGTTCAAATATTTGAAGAGATGTCATATTCTGGATGGAGCAGGCTTGCTTTCTGCTACTCCAGAGAAAAGGACATGGAACAATGGATGCAAGCCAGAGGGACAAGAGATTCCACTTAAACTTTAGGAGGAACTTCCTGATAGTAAAAGCTCTTCAGCAGTGGAATATACTCCCTCAGAGTTTGGTGGAGTCTCTTTCTTTGGAGGTCTTTAAACAGAGGCTGGATAGCCATCTCTTGGGGATGCTTTGAATGTCTGTTCCTGCATGGCAGAAGATTGAACTGGATAGTCCTTGTGGTCTATTTCAACTCTTTGATTCTATCATTCTAAAGTGGAATCATAGTGCTCTGACAGTGAATTATGAAAGGGCCCTCAGTCTTCAAAGGAAGTGAAATGGATTCAGGTTCCTTACCCACAAAGGCCACATTCTCGTAATTCTCCATCATCACATTACTGCACATAAGTTTCTGCTTTTTTGTCAACAGTTTCCATTCCTCCTCGGTGAAATAAACCGCCACATCCGCAAAGGTCACCTGCAATAGAAAATAGACCTCATCCAGAAAATGACTAAACACAAGGGGAGGAAAGCACATGGTGCATTGCAAATATTATTTCAACACTTCAGAATTCAGTCCAGGAAATAAACTTTAAATTCTGCAAGCAAGAAAAAGCTACAGCCTTTGAGATCCAGTTTGTCTCGAATTCTTTCAATATAATATAAAATATGATAAACAATATAAATTAGGCCATTTCTGGAATATTATTGATTGATTAAGATACTGACTATCTCAACATGTATAGTACATTTAGTCACCAATGAATCATTTGGCCATATCTCACCTAATTTCAGAGGCAAATTTCATTTTTAAAAAACAGTTCTGGGGAGTACTCTGGGCTTGGGGCCACTGGGCCCACCCTCAATTTAGGTTCAGAGATATTCTGCCATATCCCCCAGCATTTCACAGATTGGGAAAGAAAGACTCATGTGGACAAGCAACACCAGAAGGCGGTCCAGATGGCCAAAGTTGTTAATTATAATGATCACACAAGCGAGGAAGGGTACAGACGTTTGTTTTTGCTCTGACTCCTGGCAAGAGAAAGATCCTGTCCCCTTCCCTCCTCCCCTCTCCCCTCTTTTGAGTTGATGGGACGCACACTCTTTTGAACTTGGAACACATTTTGCAGCAACTGAACTGACCTGAGGAGAAGGGGGAAAGTGGGGGGAGGAGAGTGAAATAGGACATTTTCAAAGCCCCCTCAAAAAATGAGGTGATAGAGGATTAACCAGGACTCTCTCTGCCAAACTGCAACAGTATGTTCTCTGTTTGCTTTCATGAGCCGGCCCAGACACAGATGAAACTACTTACCAAAGAGTTGTTGTACCTCTGAAGCCTCTTTCTGTTGGAGCCCAGCTCCCTCTGCTTGGCCTTTGTGTTGGCCATCATGTGGGAAGGGGGATCCTGGTGGCCCTGCACTTCGGTCACTTCCAACAAAAGACACTCCAAAGCCGTGTACAAGGTGTCCAAGATGAAGTTCCTGAGAAAAGAGACAAGGGTTAGGCTTGGTTTGGCTAGAAACCCTGCAGCACTCAAAGTCACTGTATCATCATTACTTCTCTTTCACTCAGAGGAGGAGCGGGAGGACCTGCTTTATGTCCCAGGTGGAGAAGCTGCAGCTCCTGGGCTGAATAAGAGCTACATTACCTTAGAGATCTGATCTATGGCCTCCCCTCATCATGGCCCCCTCCCCATTTAGACACTGGTCAGAATAATTATTTCATTTTTGTAGATGATACAATTTCTCTAAGCTTAACTGCTGTTTTTGTTAAGTCAGTCATAGCAGGAGCAAGAAGTATGCACCTCCTCCCTCTGGTTGCTAAAGCCACATGGAAATTGAGGCATGTACATCTGTGTGCATTGTTTCTGAATGGATCTATTGTCAAAATGACAATTTCTTCACTTTTCCTTGTATATTTTTAAAAAGATGAACACTGCTGAATGTGTTGCACTTGAAATATCTAATATCTATAAATGTATAGGCTTATGACTGAACATTGAACTGTGGATTATGCTCATTTGGGGGAAGTGAAGATGTATGTAAACTCATTCTATAAACCCAGTGAAACGAATACCTCATAAAACTCTAGCAAACACCACATACACACACAGTCCCCACACAAAGGACTCACTGGCGCACTGTGTGTCTGGGGTCTGGAAATCTCACTTCCACATTCTGGGAAGACAGTTTTGCTAGAGACTGCATTTGGGGCTTTATGCCTGCAAAGCATGGGCTCAGTCTCTCAGCTGCAACCCTTCATACAATCCTGGACTGAAACATTTAAACAAATGTCCTCTTCCAGGTCCAGGAATAAAGGCCTACCTTCAGTACAAAGACACAGATGCTAGCAGCCCCAGAAAGGGCTCTTCTAAAGTCCTTTATGGCCGGAGCCTCCTTGGGTCAGAGGCTGTCTCCTCAGCCGTAGGGATGGGTTGCTCTGAGTGCGAAGGAGGAGGAGGTCCACAGGGCTGAGGGAGGGAAGGCAATGGGAAAAGGTCAGTGCCAATGGCCATGGAGGGCAGAAGATGACAATGCCTAGGAAACTCCTCTGAGTCCCAGCCATTCTAGGAATGAGTGGCAGGAGTGAGTCCAGGGGGCTGAATAGGTCTCCTTTCCCAAAGGGGGAGGCAAGGACCGGTGGGACCCTCCCCAGCTAGGGCCCAAAGGGAGGGTCTCTTTCTCCACCTCTCTCTCCCAGCCCCCAAAGCCCAGCCTCCCCACTGGCCCTGAGTCCCTGCCTCCCCTTCCTCAGACCCCCACAGGCCCCTTCCCTCCTTCCCCCCAAAATGGAGAGTCAGAGGCAGAAAGGGACACACTTCCTTCCTTTTGGCCCAAGGAGCCTGGCCTCCTTCTCGCTCTGGAGCCTCAGGAGAGAAAGAGAAGCCTCTGTTCAACTGAGGCCTCAGAGAAGGTTCCGGAACATTATAACCCACAGTCACAAGCAGCACAAAATGTCCGCCGGAACACAAAAGCGCTGCCAAAAAACAAAATGGTCGCTGGAACACAAAATGGCTGCCAGAACACAAAATAGCTGCCAGAACACAAAATGGCTGCCAGAACACAAAATGGCTGCCTCTGCCTCAGCGCTTGGCAGTTGGCAGTTTGAGGCCTTCAGGGGAGAGAGAGATAGACTGAGGAAAAAGTGGAAGGAGGTCCTGGAGGGAGGGGGCCTTGGGAGATATAGAGCCTTCCTGAGATATTCGGTGTTCGCTTCTTAACAAATGGGTTTCTGGCCTGATAAAGGATTTGGGGCAAACTGGATCTGAAAGGCAGTAGTAGCCGTTTCTCTTGCCAATGGGATTTACAGTGTATTTCCTGGACTTGATCTTCCAGCATCCACATGGCCATGTCCTGCCCTGCAGTAAGGCCCCTCCAGTCCCTGTGAAACAAGGACTACAACTCCCACATCTTTCTTCTTTCTTTCTTTCTTTCTTTCTTTTCTCCCTTGTATTACTTCTCTTTTGTCATTGTGTGCTTTCAAGTTGTTTCTGACATATGGCAACCCTAAGGAAAGCCCTTCGCAGGCTTTTCTTGGCAAGATTTGTTCAGAGGTGGTTTTGCAAGTGCTTCCCTCTGAGGCTGAGAGAGTGTGACTTGCCTAATGTCACTCAGTGGGTTTCCGTGGCCAAGAAGGCATTTGAACCCTGGGCTCCTGGGTCCAATGCTCCAGCCATTAAAACACGCTGTCTCTTTCTTGAGGCTTTGTTGTTTTTGTGGAGTGGTTCCAAGTCATTGTCGACTTCTGTGGAGCCTCTCCTGGGATTTCCTTGGAAAGAGTTGTTCAGAGGAGGTTTGCCATTGCCTTCCCTGAGGCTGAGAGAGTGTGACTTCTTGCCCAAGGGACCCAGCTGGTTTTATGGAGGATTGGGGCACTGGACCATGGCTTACAGAGTTGTAACCCAACACTCAAACCACTGCACCACACTGCCTCCAATTCCCATGTACAACCTGAGAAATAATTGCAGACTTTTATCTGTTCTTCAAGTGTGTCTTCAATTCAATTCCAACTTATGGCAACCCTAAAGCAACCTTATCATGTGGTTTTCTTGGCAGGTTTCTTCAGAGAGGGGTTGCCATTGCCATCCTCTGAGGCTGAGAGAGTGTGACTTGCCAAGGGTCATCTAAGTCCAAAACAAACTGCAGCAATAATCCAATCTGAGACTGCTTTAACTGCCCTGGCTCAGTGCTAGGGAATTCTGGGAAATGTAGTTTTGTGAGACATTGAGCCTTCTCTGTCAGAGAGCTCTGGTGCCCCAATAAACTCCATTTCCCAGGATTCCCTAGCACTGGGCCAGGGCAGTGAAAGCGCTTTCAAAATGGACTATTACTGGAGCGTGTTCTGGATCTTACTTAGCCGCAAACTGTCCATAGCCTGCAATGCATCTCCTAATTCTGTTGGCAGTCCCTCCCTCCCAACACTTTCTCATTTCCCCCCAAAATCAGCACAAAGCTGGCAGATGGAAAGAGGTTTTGAAGCAGCATTTAAATCTGCCATATTTTATTAAAAGTCTAAATGTCCCAAATGCTATTATCAGTTTTGTAGCTATTATTACAGAAAGACGCAGAGTGCAAACTCTTCAAGTACCTTTATTTTCTGGAGTGAGATGGGCTTTTCCCACTGACTCTCTGTGATGATCTCCGGTGGTCCAAGCAGCCAAACTGCAGCCCTGTAATAATGATAATGATAATGATAATGATAATGATAATAATAATAATAATAATAATAATAATAATAATTTTGTACCCCTCTCTTCAGCCAAAAGGCTATCAGAGTGGCTTACAAATTTTTAATTAGACATTTAGACATTATGATTCTATATTATATCATTATGACCCAGCAGACCCTTAACTTCCTTAAATCAAGCTGCCATCATCCAGTGAGTTATAAAATGGTTTCCTTTAATCTACACTGGGACCGGTTAAGGAACCTTATTTCTCCTTCTTTACTGATCTTCCCAAGCATCACCCGAGCCAAGACACGTGTAAAAGGAGCGTCGAGTAGTAGATACTCCAATGAGGTATTCGTTATAAATAACAAACTATAACTGATATATAAGCTATACAAGATATTAAGAGTCTTGCAGGTACAATATTTGTAAGTACAGTATATAATATTCAATTCATACAAGCTCTTAAAATAATAAATAGACCTAAACGTCCAATTCTGAGACTAACTTCCAAGATCTGCTCTTTAACTCTCTCTCTCGGTCTCCAACCGACACAATTCCCCCAACTGTCTCTTGGTCTCTCAGGCCTTATATCTCCTTCTCACGGAAGCTTCCAGAAGAACCTTTATCTTGCTCTCTGATTGGTCAAGAGAGCCTTCCGTAGCAGTGATGTCATTCTGCATTTGCATAAACCTCCCTTTTCTGCCTTAAGAAGACCTCCATTGACTGGAGCCCAGTCATTACACTTTCCCAAGGCAAGGCTTGCCCCTATTTCCCAATGTTGTTCTTGGTGTCTGCCTTCCAGTTGTTTCCAGGTCTTATGGTGACCTTATGGGAGTCTCTGAAGGGGTTTTCTTGGCAGGTTCCTTCAGAGTGGGTTTCCATGGCCATCCTCTGAGGCTGAGAGAGTGAGACTCGCCCAAGGCTTCAGTTCTTTTGGAAGCCTTTTTGCTTTATCTTCTAGAAGGCAGCTGATGTGTTGCTTCTTGTTCTGAAGAATGAGAGGAACCTTCTGGCATCCAAAAGGATGACATTCTCTGGAGTTATGTCTGATAATATGTATATATAGGATTGCAATACCTGTTCAATTATTAAAAGATTTATAGCACATCTCAATGTTAGGAAATGACATGTATGTGATTACAAGATAGAGCTGTAAGCTAAGTATTGTAAACAGTCAAGTTCCAGTGGCAGTTAACAGTTGACACTTGCATCGTGGAATGTTGATGCTATCAGTGTTCTTTTGAAAGAGAGTGTCAGTTATGACAGTTGGTGTAAGAGTAACTGCCTCTCTGTTTTGTTGTTATGGTTGTTTGGTTGACGAAGTTATTTATTTATTAAAGCCCTCGTGTGGAGTGAAAGCTTGAAGTGCTATTGTCGTTATTCCTTAAGCCAGTAGCTCAAGGCCGTTTGCAGTAGTGAAGAAGCAATATTTTCCTTCTTGGCCTGAATACCTTTGCAGACATCTCTTCAGATTCCTTCTCCCTGGTGTCCTGTTGACGTGGTTCAACTCTACAGGTGGTTGTGGTGGACACAGCACGTCTTTCCACGCCATAACATCCATATCTTAGAATCTCATAGCTATGTCCCTTAATAGTAGTTAACCAAATTAAACAGTATATAAAACAAAAACTTGAAACAAGCTAGACAAGATAACTGTTGCATGGATTTGTAATTAGTTGACTGGCCCAACCCAAAGGGTGCTTAGCAATGGCTTCTTTTTGTCCTGGAGAGAAGTGGCCAGTGGGGTGTCCAGTGGGGCTCTGTCCTGGGCCTAGTGCTATTCAACATCTTTATCAATGAATTGGAAGACATTAATGGTGGCATACTTATCAAATTTGCAGATGCCATCAAACTTGGAGGACTAGCTAATACTCCAGAGGATAGGATTAAAATTCAAAAGGGCCTGAACAGACTAGAAAGCTGGGCCAAAGCTAACAAAATGAAATTCAACATGGCGAAATGTAAGGTACTGCACTTAGGGCGGAAAAATAAAATGCACATATATAGGATGGGGGACACCTGGATGAATGAAACTACATGTGAAAGGGATCTAGGCGTCCAAGTAGACCACAAGTTGAACATGAGTCAACAGTGCAACACGGCAGGTAAAAAGGCCAGTGCAATTTTAGGCTGTATCAGTAAAAGTATAGTATCTAAATCAAGGGAAGTAATAGTGCCACTCTATTCTGCTTTGGTCAGGACCCACCTGGAATATTGTGTCCAGTTCTGGGCACCACAATTAAAAAAGATGTTGACAAGTTGGAAAATGCCCAGAGGAGGGCAACCAAAATGGTGAAGGGTCTGGAAACTATGTCCTATGAGGAATGACTAAGCGAGCTGGGTATGTTTAGCCTGGAGAAGAGAAGAGGTGATATGATAGCCCTTTTTAAATATTTGAAGGGATGTCATATTGAGAGGAGAGCAAGCTTGTTTCCTGCTGCTCCAGAGAACAGGACCTGGAACAATGGATGCAAGTACAGGAAAAGAGATTCCACCTCAACATTAGGAGGAACTTCATGACAGTAAGGGCTGTTCAACAGTGGAACACACTCCTTCCTTGGAGTGCAGTGGAGTCTCCTTCCTTAGAGGTCTTTAAGCAGAGGCTGGATGGCCATCTGCCAGTGATGCTTTAATCGAGAGTTCCTGCATGGCAGTGGATGGCCTTAGCAGTCTCTTCCTACTCTAGGTTTCTGTGATTCTATGATTCTGAGATCACAATGGGAAAGTCTCAATCCTTCGACAAGGAGCATCAGCTTGAGGTCGCAACAGGCCAATCTCAATCCTTCAGGTAAAGAGCACCACCGAGAAGTCACAATAGTCCCCTCTCAATCCTTCAGGCAAGGAGTATGAGCCTGAAGTCACAATGGTCCAGTCTCAATCCTTCAGTCATGGAGCATCAGCCTGAAGTCATAATGGGCCATTCTCAATCCTTCAGGCATGGAGCATCAGCTTGAGATCACAATAGTCCCATTTCAATCCTTCAGGTACAGCACCACCCTAAACTCAGTCCCGTCTCAATCTTTCAGACAAGGAGCGTTAGGGTGAGATCACAATGGGCCAGTCTCAATCCGTCAGGTAAGGAGCACAAGCCTGATATCACAATGCTCGTCTCAATTCTTCAGGCAAGGAGCATCAGCCTGAGATCACAATTGGACAGCCTCAATGTTTCAGGTAAGGAGCCTCAGACTGAGGTGTCAATGGGCCAATCTCAGTCCTTCAGGTAAGGAGCATCAGCTTGAGATCATAATTGGCCAGTCTCAGTCCTTCAGGAAAGGAACAACAGCCTGATGTTACAGTGGACCAATCTCAATCCTTCAGGTAAAGAGCACCACCTAGAAGTCACAATAGTCCCGTCTCAATTCTTCAGTCAAGGAACATCAATCTGAAGTCACAATGGGCCAGGCGTAATCCTTCAGGTAAAGAACAACAGCCTGAGGTCACAATTGTACCATCTCATTTCTTCAGAGAGGGAACACCACTCTGAACTCATAATATTCCCATCTCAATCCTTCGAGCATGGAGCATCAGCATGAGGTTGCAGTGTAACATCTGGTGGATTATAGGATGTCCATCCCAGTTGAAACAGCCTCCTCCCTCCAGGTTTCAGCCTTGGGCAAGGAGTGTGGAAAGAGCTTCAACACCAGAGCTGCTCCTATTTTACCTAAAAAGAAGCAGATGTACAAACACACACACACACACACACACACACACACAGCCTCTCTTTGATTCCTCCTCTGAAATTTCATGGCCCATGGAGACTCCCAAGAGGGGAGAGGAGGCCTGGCAGCCAGAGGAGCCTTGGTGCCTTTTGGGAGGAGGGGGAGGAGGAGGAGGAGGAAAGCTTAGAAGAAGGGGCTTAGGAAGAGGAGGAGGAGGAAGGCTTATAGGAAGGGCCTTAGGAGGAGGAGGGCTTTTATATGAAGGGCCTGAGGAGGAGGAGGAGGAGGAAGGCTTGGAGGAAGAGCCTGAGGAAGGCTTAGA
>JACSCI010000172.1:2047-21566 GCA_016801065.1 Sceloporus tristichus | reverse complement strand
GAGGAGGAGGAGGAGGAGGAGGAGGAGGAGGAGGAATTAGAGGAAGGGCTTGAGGAAGAGGAGGAGGAAGGCTTAGGAGAGGCCTCTGGAGGATTCTTCAGGGAAAGAAGGAGAAGAAGAAGGGGCTCCTGGGCATGCGCAGAGGCCTCAGAGGGAAAAGCCACAGGGAGAAATAGCTCTTGGTTAATGTTTCTTCTTATTATTCATAACTTTATTTATTTACAAAGACTTATAAAGAGTTACTTATATAGACTGCCTCAGGGAGTCTCTAAATTATAGCATGAGGAAAACGTTTAGGTGTTTTAAGGTTGGGAAATCCTTTTTGGGATCCCTTCTGACTTTGGGGCCCTTTCATCCTCCATTTTGGGTTCCCTGAAGGCCTCAAACTGCCAGCTGCCAAGCACTGAGGCAGAGGCGGCCATTTTGTATTCTGGTGGCCATTTTGTGTGCTGGTTGTGACTGTGGGGAATAATGTTCCAGAACCTTCTCTGAGGCCTCAGTTGAACAGAGTCTTCTCTTTCTCTCCTGAGGCTCCAGAGCAAGAAGGAGGCCAGGATCCTTGGGCCAAAAGGAAGGAAGTGTGCCTCTTTGTGTGTCTTTTGTGTCTCTTTTCTGAGAGGGTTTTATTATTACACAGCTCTGCTCCTTCTGGGGAACATGGGTTTTAAAAGGGATCAGAAATAGGAAGATAGTTTTAATACAAGCCTTATTCTTATTCTTCAGAAACATTGGGCTTTGGCTTCTAAGAGGAGGCTTGCCCCCCAAAATAGGCCAAAAGTAGCTCCTTTGGGAGGTTTTAAAAGCCTCCTCAGTTTTCTTATTAATAGATTTTCATGGAAGGAAGGTGGCAGATCAGACTATCTCATATTATTACCAAATAAACATAGAAACAAACAACAACAACAAAAATAAGGATTAGACAGATACGCAGACTGTTTATTTTTTAAAGGAAAACCATTATTAGGAAGGTAAAAACAAGACATGGGTGCTTCTGCCCTTTTACAACCGACTCAGGCTGTATCTGTACTGAAGAAATAGTCCAGTTTGAAGCTGCTTTATTTCTCCTGGCTCCATTCTATGGAATCCAGGAATCCTGGGATTTGTAGTTTGTTGTGGCATGAGAGCTCTCTGGCAGAGAAGGCTAAGTGTCCCAAAGGAACAATCCCAGGATTCCATAGCACTGAGCAATTACAGCGGTGTCAAAGTGCCTTATTTCTACAGTGTGGATGCAGCCTTCTTGGGAAAGGAGAAGATGCTGTGGAAAAGCACTAGGGACCTCTGGAGGTTTCAGCAGATGATTTATTTATTTATTTACTTATGAGGCACTCATTTCACATCTTTCTACAGGGACATAACCAGGACCCTCTCCAATTCCCCATCTTCTAATCCCCCACCACTCTAAGAAAGCATGGAGTATCTGTTGTGTAGGGGAGCTGGAGTGAATCTATGCTAGGTCCAGGGGGCTTTGTTTGGTGCAGAGGGAGGAAGGGGATGCCCACCTCTGCATCGGCCCAAAGGAGATATTCGAGAAGTGTGTATGTCACCAGCAGGATGCTGCTCTCTGTGTCTTTGAGTGCTGCAGGGTTTCTTGCTAAGCTACTCCTAACTCTGCTGCCTTTTCTCAGGAACTTCATCTCGGACTCCTTGGACACAGCTTTTGGGCATCTTTTGCTGGAAGTGAGCCAAGTGCCAGACCACCAGGACCCCTGCCCACCTGATGGCCAACACAGAGGCCAAGCGGAGGGAGTTGGGTTCCAAGAGAAAGAGGATGCAGAGGTGCAAGAACTCTTTGGTGAGCAGAGGTTCTTGACTATTAGTTTCATCTGTGTCACTGCTGGGATAGTACATGAAAGCAAATGGAGAATATACTCTCCCAATTTAGCAGAGACAGTCCTGGTTAATCCTCTGTCACCCCACTTTTTCAGAGGCTTTTAAAAATGTCCCGGTTGCCCTCTCATCCTCCCATTTTCCCCCTTCTCAGCTCACTTCAGTTCCTGAGTGCCATTCAGTTTGCACCCCATCAACTCAAAAGTGGGGAGAAGAGAGGAGAGAAGGAGGCAGGATATTGCCCTTCCCAGGAGGCTGAAGCAAAAGCAAACTGATGTGTCCTTCCTAGCTTGTGTGATCTTCCTCATAAACAACTTTGGCCATCTCCACCGCCTTCTGGATTGCTTGTCCACATGTGTCTTGCTTTTCCAAACTGGGAAATGTTGGGGGATACTGGAAAACATCTCTGGATCTAAATATGGGGTGGGCCCAGTGGCCCTCAAACCCAGAGTGCTCTGCAGAACTGTTATTAAAAATGACGTTCGCTTCTGAAAAGTGGCAAGAAATGTCTAAATGCACTATAATTCTTTTGTGGCTAAAAGTACTATACGTGTTGGGATAGTCAGTATCCTATTCCATTCTCAATATCCCAGCCATGGCCTAAATTATATTGTTTATTATATTGTATATTATATTGAAAAGATTCAAGACAAACTGGATCTCAAAGGCAGTAGCTTTTTTTCTGGCTGAGAGCATTTAAAGTTTATTTCCGGGACTGAATTCTAAAGTGATCAAATAATATTTGGATGCACCATGTGCTTTCCTCCCCTTTTGTTTAGTCACTCTGTGGATGAGAGCTATTTTCTGTTGCAGGTGACTTTTGCAGATGTGGCAGTATATTTCACCGAGGAGGAATGGAAACTGTTGATGAAGAAGCAGAGGCTTATGTACAATTATGTAATGATGGAGAATTACGAGAATGTGGCTTCTGTGGGTAAGGAACCAGAATCCATTGTCCTTTCTATGAAGACTGAGGTCCCTTTTGTGCTAAATTATCATGGTGCTATGATTCCACTAGAATTGTAGAATCATTGAGTTGGAATAGACCACAAGGGCCATCCAGTTCAACCCACTTCTGCTATGCAGGAATACACATTCCAAACACCATCCAGCCTCTGTTTAAAGACCTCCAAAGAAGAGGACTCCACCAAACTCTAAGGGAGTATATTCCACTGTCAAAGAGCTTTTACTGTCCCAAAGTCCCTGGTAATGTTTAGGTGGAACCTCTTTCCCTGTTGCTTGCATCCATTGTGATGCCTCCTTTTCTCTGTAGCAGCAGAAAGCAAGCTTGCTCCATCCTCAGTACCACCCTTTCCAATATTTAAACATGGATATCATATCCACTCTTAACTTTCTTTTCTCCAGGCTAAAAATACCCAGCTCTCTAAGCCGCTCCTCATAGGACTTGATGGTTTTCAGACCCTTCACCACTTTGGTTGCCCTCCTCTGGGCATGTTCAAACTTTTCAACATCCTTTTGAATTGTGGGGCTCAGAACTGGACACAGGATTATTCCAAGGGAGGCCTGACCAAAGCAGAATAGAATGGCACTATTACTTCCCTTGATCAAGAAACTATACTCATATTGATGCAGCCTAGAATGACATTGGCCTTTTTAGCTACCGCATCACACTGTTGGCCCATGTTCAACTTGTGATCTACTGGGAGTCCTAGAGCCCTTTCAAGTGTAGTTTAATTGAGATAGCAACATCCTTTAGAATATTTTAATTTGTAGTTTAGTGAGGCACTATTGTTCTCCACTTTATAAGGATACTAAATAGCCCATTGTAAACTTCCAATTGTCAGAACCAGCTTCTGTGGTTCATCCAGAATGGTATTGTTGTTTAGGGGGGAATTGTTAATAGTTTTAAGTAGTTGGTAAGGATAGTGGGGCCTAGAACGGCTTGTGGGAAGGGAAGCAGTTGTGGAGGCTATAAACTGCCTGGTTTGTGAGCTTTGGATGGCAGACTTGCCCCAGGGGGAGAGGCGTATGTGAACGGTGGAAGAAGAAGGCAAGAGGTACCTTGGCAGCCAGGCTGGTTAGGAGCTTAAAGAGGAGGAAATCAGAGGAGCGTGGAGATAGTGAATGACAGAGGAGACAGTTTTTGACTCTTCAGAGACTGCTTAGATACGTTAATGGATGCTTCTCCCTGAGTTTCTCAATAAACCTTTTGATGGAAGGAAAGGACTTTTTAATTCTGAAACTTAGTTCGGCCCCCGGAAATCCCCCCAATTCTAGCCCATCCCTTTCTTAGAGATGTCTTAAGGCTGCTCTCTGGGCAACTCACCCTCACCAAAATTGGAATCCAGGTCCCAGACTCCTTGTTCTGAATTCCTAATGCATTATTTGTATATTGATTATCCTGCCTTTCTCAACAAATGAGCCTCAAAGTGTCCCTTTTGTGCATCACACACACTCTGTGGGTGTGTTTCTGTCTGTGAGTAATGGATTGTGAAAAATGGAAAGGCAGGGAAGAGATGCTGTAGGTGAGATGCTGAAGCAGTGCAGATGGCAAGATGGACGGTTGGAGAGTGGAGGGAGAAAGGGAAGGGCATCAGGCATCTGGGAGCCAGGAGGGGAAGGCAGGGGCAAAGCCAGGATCACCTAGCTCTATGCAGATATGGAAGGAACCTTTGGGAAGGGCCAGGAGAAGAGCCACCAACCTGATAGATTTTCAGAACTGAACTGGTGAGAACTAACTCAGGCCCTTGTTAAAATAACAAGCACAGATTAAAATAACAATGTCCAGCTAGCTCGAGATAACAAAACAATAACAGGGGGGGGCATCATCGAGGACAGTTAGAGGAAAGCCTGTTGGAATAAAAAGGTTTCTAACCCCTTTTTGAACTGGTCAAGGGAGGTGGCCGAGCGGAGCTCGCCGGGAAGCGAGTTCCAGAGCTGAGGGGCCGAGGTGGAAAAGGCCCTCTGCGTTGTTATAACATATTTCGCATCTGGAACTCTCAGTAATTGCTTCCCGGCAGATCTGAGTGTGTAGGGCGGATTGTATGGAGAGAGGAGGTCCTCCAAGTACCCTGGGCCCAAGCCATTTAGGGCTTTATAGGTAATAATCAACACCGTGTATTGGGCTCGGAAGCGAATAGGCAGCCAATGTAGATCTTTTAATACTGGTGTTATATGGCTGGCCCTGGAAGATCCAGTAACCAGTCTTGCTGCCATGTTCTGAACCAATTGTAGCTTCCGAGTGTGGTACAAGGGTTGCCCCATGTAGAGCGCATTACAGAAATCCAATCGAGAGGTTACCGGAGCATGTACCACCGTTTCAAGGTTCCCACGGCTCAGGAAGGGTCGCAGCCGGCGTATCAGCTGAAGCTGATAACAGTTGCTTCTGACCGTCATGCTCACCTGAGGTGTAAGGTGAAGCGACAAGTCCAGGAGCAATCTCAGACTGCAAACAGAGTCCTTCAAGGGGAGTGTGACCCCGTTCAGGACAGGTGGACAAACCTCCAATCCCGGACCGGGGGAACCTATCACGAGCACTTCTGTTTTCTCTGGATTCAGTCTGAGTCTGTTTTCCCTCATCCAGCCCATTACTGAGTTCAGACAGGCATCTAGAGGAGAAATGCCATCCCTGGTCACCGCATCAGTCGGAGACACAGAGAAATATATTTGGTTGTCATCAGCGTACTGATAACACCACGCCCCGTGTCTCCGGATAATCTCTCCCAGCGGTTTCATGTAAATGTTAAATTTGGGGAATCCAGAACAGGGTCATGCTCAGGGCACTCACACTAACTTTATTAATTTAATCTGAAATAGGGAGGGGTGAACATGGGGCTAAATCTTGGGATAACACCGTACTCTCTTAACTCTGAGATTCAGTCTTGTCTGTCATTGTCCCTTGTTTACAGAAGAACTTGTCAGTCATGAGAGCGTCCACACAAGAAAAATGTCACATAAATGCCAGCATTGTGGGAAATGTTTTTCTTCAAAGTCACACCTAGTGACACAGAGAGTCCACACAGTAGAGAAGCCATACAAATGCCAGCATTGTGGGAAATGTTTTTCTCGGCAGTCACACCTAGTGACACACAACAGAATCCACACAGGAGAGAAGCCATACAAATGCCAGCATTGTGGGAAATGTTTTTCTTCAAAGTCATACCTAGTGATACATCAGCGAGTCCACACAGGAGAGAAGCCATACAAGTGCCAGCATTGTGGGAAATGTTTTCTTCGGAAGTCACACCTAGTGAGACATCAGAGAGGCCACACAGGAGAGAAGCCATACAAATGCCAGCATTGTGGGAAATGTTTTTCTCAGCAGTCAAACCTACTGACACACCAGAGAATCCACACAGGAGAGAAGCCATACAAATGCCAGCAGTGTGGGAAATGCTTTTCTTGGAGGTCAGGCCTATTCAGTCACCAGAGAGGCTACACAGGAGAGAAGCCACACACATCCAAGCAGTGAACGAACATTATTATTGTAAAGAGAGAATACAAAAATACTGTTTCAATCGGGCAGTGCTAAGAAAAGACTCTTATGGTTTTATTTGTATGTTTTTTTCTTTCCATATGTCTGTATATGTTTTAAAGTTATGTTAAGTTTAGGTTTTAAATGCTACTAGTATAGATAATTGCTTTGGTTTACAAATTTGACTGGGATATGGGTCATGGTATAGGTTAGCTAGATGGGGGCTGGGATTTGTTGCAGCTAGCTAGAATAGCAATGATAGCAATGAAAGCAATGTGGGATGTTGGCTGAAGAAAGTTGGGGACCAGTAGTAACAGAAAGGGAGCTAGATTCTTCAAATGTCTGGGGCCTTGAGAGAGTGTGTATGTGAGAAAGATGGCAAAGTGGGGCTGGTTAATAGTGGGGGATAGATGGCGGGAATTGTGGGTGGGTGCTAGGCTTGGAAGAGAGTGGAGTTGTAGGTTTGGGGTTTTGATGTATTGTTTGGCTTTGAGTGGGCAGTTCTGGTTTAAATACTTAATTTCTGACTATGTGTTTTCAATAAAGTTCTTTGCTCTTTCAACACACTGGACTCTTTGATGCACAGAAGTTCTGCATTTGCATAAAACTGGCACTTTCTTCTCTCCTCAGTCCTCAGCTCCATTCCCAGCCATAAGAACAGCAGAGGCAAACACACACACACACATCTGTACATACAGTATACACAGAGAGACTATTTCCAAAGCAAAGCCTTCCTTTCTTGCCTTTGCTGGGCTCCTCAAAAGAAAGAAGGAAGGATGGAAGGAAGGAAGGGGAAGCTGCTGAACCTCCGGCGCACTTCTCTCTAAGGCCGCTAGTGGAATAAACAGTACCATAAGTAAGGCCCTGGTGATCCCTGTGCATGATCAGAAGGGGCCTTTGGATGTATGTGTGCGTGCACAATCTCAGACCTGAAGCCATTGCTTCCCTCACAGTCTGTTCTGAGGGATAGACATGGGGGACAACCCTCATTCCTTTAGAGGAATGGCTGAAGGGTCTTCTGGGGGGCCCTGGGAGTTATACAAAGGAAGGCAGCCCCTCTTCTCCCCCAAAGAAAGGCAGGGGGCTGCCAGGCATCTCTTCCCTCTTTCTTTCCCTGCCTCCTCCTTGGGGGATTCCTTGGTGCCCAGGTACTTGGGGGTTATTCTGAGAAAATAGGGCAAGAGGGACCCTTGGAGAGAGGCATGGCCATGGAGGGGATCAGGATCCAAATGTAAAAGGGGCTTTGAGGAGCCCTCTCCCTCCTGGAAAGTGGAGCAGAGGAAAGACCCTCCATTCTGATGCTTCATTTGGAGTATATTTTTGTGTCAAATAAAGAGCATCACACAGGATAGCATTGGAAATAACATTTTTCAGGTGGGAGGAGTTTTCCCTGGGGTCTAGGGGGAAGGGGCTCTATCTGGGAGGGAGAGAAGAGCCCCAATTTAGGACACAGCCAAGAGAAGGCAGATGGAGGGACCCAAAGACCCTTCTGGGGAGAGGGACACCTCCCTGGCAACCTGGGAACTAGGCTTAGCGGCCCCCAAGATCTGGATTTTCCTTCACAACAACCCTGTGATGGAGGACCTGCAGAAAGACCCTTGTATAGATTTCTCTAGATCTGTAAGAAAAATAAAATAAGAATCCTACCTTGGTAAAGAGAAATCGCACAATCTAAACAGAGCTTCTCCAGTGTAGCGCATCCTGCACCACTGAGCAGGCACAACGCCCTTGCTTGCAGAAGCCTCACATGGACAGGAAACCAAGGACTTCTGGGAATTGTAGTCTGTTGCCTACAAAACGAAGAAAGAAAAAAGAAAAATTACTACTCTTATATATCTATTTCATTTGTATGCTTGTCTTTTAAAGCCAGAATTCTCTTTTGTAATATCCATCTAAGGAAAGTATTATCTTGACTTTAAAAAAAAAGGAAGCTATTTGCCATTAGAGAAGTAACTGCAGCACTCCTGCCTTTGTTGGAATAGCACAATTTGTATACTACAGCGCCTCATCCTGGCGAACTCAATATCTTTTTGGATTTATAATCCTTAATTTCTCAGTTGAAAGATAGTACCTTTACAAAATAAAATAAATAATAATAATAATAATAATAATAATAATAATAATAATAAAAAAATACTCTTCATTTGGAATACTCACTGGTACTGTGCTGTTGTGCCATTATGCTATGGACACTAGGAAAAAAACACAACAACAACAAAACGCCAAAATGGCACAACAAGCTCAAAGAAGAACTTCAGTGGACCAACAAGCACCTCCAGAAAATCTAGCTTCTTATTTAGAAGAAATTAAAAAAAATTACCATACATCTTAGTGAACAAATGGACAATCTAAACAGAGAGCTGAAATCTTTTACAGTTGAAATTAAAAAAGAACTACAGGAAGATATGAAATAAATAAATTGCACTGTTGAAAAAATTGCATCAGACCTTAACAATATGAAGGAAAAAATAGTTAAGTTGGAAGAAAAACAAGAAGATGTACAAGGAGAAGTTGAAGAAATTAAAGTGAGACAAAACTACTATGAAATTGATCACCTGATATGGGAACCGAAACTGAGAGAAAAATGTATTAAAATCAAAGGATTACCAGAATTAGAAAGAGAGGACCTATACACAAGAATAATACCGGATCTGGCAAAATTTCTAGGAATAGATGAACAAATGTGCTTAATGGAAACGGACAGGATGTTAAGATTAAATACAAAATTTGCAAAACAAAAGAAAACTGATAGAGATGTAGTTATATACTTCTTGAGGAAAGAACTAAGAGATAGAATCTTGCGTCTACATAATGCAACCCCGCTTAAGATAGATGGCCAGGAGGTACAACTCTTTAAGGACATCCCTGCTCAAATGTTGAAACGTCGCAAAGAATATAAATTCTTAACGGCAGAACTACAGCAAGATGATATTTCATACAGATGGCTGATGCCGGAGGGCATTGTATTTTGGCTTAAAAAGAAGAAAATTGAACTACGTTCTATACAACAGGCTAAATTTTTGGGAGGAAAATATATGAAGGATAAGAAAAGATCAAGCAAGCCTGAAAACAACAACTCACCTACAACAGCACAACTGTACAAATAAAACTCCCAAAAAAGCTCGCTTCCTTTCTCTAATTCTACCCCTGATCAGGGAAAGAAAAAAACCTAAGGAGAAAGGTAACATAGTCACAAACCCGACATCTAACCATCAAACATCTGCTGCATTGTCAAGCTCTACTGAACAAACTAATTTGAACATCGTACCAACACCTTCTATCAACAATCCCCCTCAAGATGTAGGAGCAGTGGCAAGAGAAAATGATGTAAACAGAAACACAGACACGGATTCAGATTCGGATTCGGAAGATCTTATCCTAGACAATGATGTGGACCAATAAACTTAAATTTCTCACCTGGAACGTAAAAGGTATTAACAGAATAATCAAACGTAAAAAAGTTTTTCTGTATCTATAAAAGCAAAAGAGCGATGTTTATTGTATCCAGGAAACACATATATGCAAAAATGAGTTGAAATTTCTTGAGAATAGGAAATTGAGTCAATGTTTTGCATCAGGTAACAACAAAAGGAAAAAGGGTGTAGCTTTATATCTTAAACATGATCTAGAAGGCAAAGAAGTATTAAATGATCCAAAAGGACATTATATTGGTGTATTAACAAAAATATAAAACCAAGACACTTTAATCTTGGGAGTTTATGCCCCGAACGAAAAAAGAGATATATTATATTCCAAATTATTGGGTAAAATTAAAAATATTTGTTTTGATTACATTGTGGGACTAGGAGATTGGAATGGCATAATAAATCCTTTAACAGATAGATATTCAGAAAAAAAGATCAAAAATAATCAAGGAGAGCTGCCTAAGGCATTCTTTGACCAGCTGGATTATTGTTCTATGTTGGCATACAAAATATAATAATGCCAAAAGCTACACTTTTTTCTCTACGGTCCACCAATCTTGGACAAGGCTAGACATGTTTTTTTTTCTCTCTCTGTTGGCTTGAGTACCGGAATTGGAGAGATTGAGGTCCTCCCCATGGTTATGTCTGATCACAATCCGGTTACTATGTCTGTTTTTCGGTCAAAAGGAATGGTCTTGGAAACTAAATGTCTCATTACTAAAAAACGATAAAATAACATCAGAAGCCAGACAAATGTTGTTAAACTATTTCAAAGAAAATACAATTGGTTATACAGATATAAACAACATCTGGGATGCCTCAAAAGCGGTAATGAGGGGCTTTTTCATACAAAAAAGTGCAGAACAAAGGAAAAAATATCAAAAGAAAATCAAGGAATTACAAAACAATCTTACCCAACAAGAGGCTTTGTTATTAAAATCCCCACATAACAAATTAATTAGGCAAGAAATCCAAATGATCCAGAAGCAAATATCGATCCTATTAACAGAAGAAATTAATAATAAAATGAAAAGAGTCAAACAAATATATTTTGAGCACTCCGGCAAACCCGGCAAATTTTTAGCCTATAAACTCAGGGCAAAAAAGAAAAAAAATACTATCACAGCCATTAAAAAAGAAAATAGATATATTAATGCTCAAAAAGAAATTAAAAATGCATTTAGCATTTATTTTTCATCTTTATTCAAAGAAAATTCTTCCTTAGAAACAAATCCCTGAAATTATTTGATAAATAGACCGATTCAAACTTTGACAAAAGATCAAAAAACATTTTTAGATCAAGATATCACTTTAACCGAATTAACAGAAGCGATAACAGCAAGTAAAAATGGGAAAGCAACGGGCCCTGACGGTTTTCCGTCAGAATATTATAAGACCTTTAAAGACCAACTAGAAAACCATCTGTTAAAAGTAATGAATTATATATGGAGAAACGGTGTTCCTAGATCCTGGATTCAATCAGATACGATTCTAATCCCCAAATCAGACAAAGACTCATTAGACCCTGCAAATTACAGACCAATAGCACTTCTTAATGCTGATTATAAACTTTTCACCCATATACTAGCATCCAGACTGAAATCTATTCTCAAAGACATAATTAATGAAAATCAATGCGGGTTTTTACCAGATAGGAAAATAAAAGACAATATTAGACATATATTAAATTTAATAGAATTACATGACAGAATGATCGACAAAAAACTGGCTTTGATCTTTTGTGATTTTCAAAAAGCCTTTGACAACGTGGATTGGGGATTTTTGAAAGAAGTGATAAAAGAAATGAATTTTGGTGTAAAATTCCAAGAATGGATTAACAAAATATATGAAAAACAAACTACAAAAATAATAGTCAATGGGGAAAAAACTAAAGAAATTAATATCTCAAAGGGCACCAGACAAGGCTGCCCACTGTCCCCCCTACTGTTTATAATTGTACTGGAGATTCTTAATAACACAATTAGAGAAGATGATAAAATCTCAGGCGTCAAAATAAAAAAAATACAATACAAACTTAGAGCATACGCTGACGATCTAATGATCTCCCTGGCAAACCCATGCACTGGTAAGCTCACATCTTGACTTCTGCAATGCGCTCTACATAGGGCTATCCTTGCAGTAAGTCTGGAAACTTCAACTAATTCAAAATATTGCAGCTCACTGTGACAATTTATTTATTTATTTAGGTTCAGGTGAGCTTTATTTATAAATTCACATTCAGTTATACATTTGCAATTGTACTTTCCAGTTATTTATATCTTCTGCCAGCATCTCTTGAACATCCACGATATTTACAGATTGATCACATTTACAACTTCCAATACCTTCCAATACATGTTCTATTTATTATCTTGGCATCACCTATATATTCTGTACAGTGGTACCCCGGGATACGAAATACCCAGGTTACGAAATTTTCGGGATACGAAAAAATCCCATAGGAAATAATTGTTCCGGGTTACGAATGTTTATTCGGGATACGAAAAAAAATTTCGGTGCTTTTTTCGGCTTTTTCGCACGAAACGCGGCTTTTCCCCATTAGCGCCTATGGCAATTCGGCTTACGAAGGCTTTTCGGGTTACGAAAGCGGCCGCGGAACGAATTAATTTCGTAACCCGGGGCACCACTGTACTGATATTTTGCCCTTTCCTGTATTTTCCCCTTACATTAGAAAAGAGGTAGAGAGCAAACTCTTCAAGTATCTTTATTTATTTTCTGGAGTGAGATGGGCTTTTCCAACTGACTCACTTATAATTAGTATTAACTATTAATGAGTCCTTCTTTCTGGGAATGGCTCAAGCCCTTAAAGGCTCAGGGCCCTTCCTCCTCCTCCGGTTTCTCCTCTGGAGGGACTGAGCATGCTCAGTGGCAGCCAGGGCAGCCATCTTCCTTCAGGGCAGAGGGGCTTCAGGGGCTGATACTGAGCATGCCCAGATCTCTTGAGGAGCATCCTCAGTACTCTCCTTCCATCCCTTGGTGTTTCCATGGTGACAATAGACTCTGCCTGGCAACAGTGAAGGAGGCTGTTCTCAGAGGCACAACGACACTCCTCTGGGGGGATGACATCACTGGTGGGCAACCGTCCAATCAGAGGGCAGCTGTTGGGGAAGAAGCTTCTAGAAGGTGGCTGCTGAGACTAGAGAGGCCTGAATGGGGTCCTAGGAGGCTGTGGCTTTGACCATTGGCTGCTTAGGAAGAAGAAGGGCTCCTTCTGGGTCTCCTTGGCAGGGAAGGGAAAGTGGGGCCTCCATGGGGCACTCCCTAGTTTGGTTCCTCTGTGAGAATGAGGACTGGAGGGGAAGAGCCCCATTTTGGAGCCAGTGATGGGGGGATGGAGGGCCTTCTGTAGGGAGGCAGCTTTGGGGCTGGAAGCAAGGAAGGCCCCTTCTCCTCCTCCTCCTCCAAAGGCTCCTCTGGCTGCCAGGCCTCCTCTTCCTTCTTGGGGGGTCTCTCTGGGTCTATGAGATTTCAGAGGGGAATCAAAGGGTGTCTCTGTGTATGAATATATACATCTGCTTCTGTTCAGGCAAAAGAGGACCATCTCTGGTCTTGAAGCTCTTTCCAGACTCCTCTCCAAAGGCTGGATCCTGGAGGGAGAGGGCTCTGGCTCTGTTTCCTTCATTGCAAACAGTTGGTCTTCTTGCAACTGGGATGGACATCCTATCGTCCACCAGATGTTGACAGACTACAGCTCCCATCATCCCCTTGGACAGCATAACAAATAAAAGAAGGATGCTGGGAGTTGTAGTACACTGACACCTGGAGGCCAAAAGAAATCCCATCCCTAGTTTAGGACTAAGCCTTGTGCGTAATCCCAGCTAGAGGGGTTTGGGGTTGGTTTTCTTAATGAAGAAAGAAGGAACCCAAGACAAGAGCCTTTTCCTGTTCCTTCGTCTGTTCAGTTGGCTTCACTCTGGAGCAACCCTAAGAAGGAGGGAACTCCAAAGACCTTGTTATTAACTGAATGAACAAGGTCTTGCAAGCTGAAAGTCTTCCTTTCCTTGACTCAGTCCACCTCCAGCCACTCTTTCTCTTTCCTGATGCCTTCCACTTCACTGACCATCCTCCTTTTTTCCAGGGAGTCATGTCATCTAACTATCTGCCCAAAGTACAATAGCTTCATTGATTTGTTTGATCTTCTAGGAAAGGTTGAGGCTTGCTTTGCTCTGAGAGCCATTGAATTCTATCTTTAATGGTCCATGGAAGACTGCATAAGTGTTGCACATGTAAAACACCTCCATTTGTACTTTCTGCAGGTGTGCAAAGAACCAAGATGGCCTCCAAAGGAAGGAAGAGAGGAGAAACTACCCAAAGTTCCTCCTTCGAGGAAGAAATTGGTGGAAAGAAGACCTTGGGACAGTAAATGTTCAGCCCTCCTTTTTTGAAGTGGAGCCATTGGGAATTTGAGAGACTGGGATGCAATGGGGGTCAGTTATGTACAATCTTCTGTCTTTCAGTGATTAGTTGATCCGTGGTTCCTGCCATCTTGCCCTTGCTTCCCCTCCCAGCCAATCAGGGCCAGGGATGGATTGAGGGACTGGGATTCCAACCAACCAGAGCCAGGGATGGAGGGAGGGACTGGGATTGCAGCCAATGATGGCCCCTCAGAGTGTCCTCAGGAGGACTTCTTCTGTTCCTGCCTTTGTCCTTCTGTGGAAAATTGATTAAGGGAGAAAAAGATGGCAAATGCAATTAACTATAAGAGAAGGTTATTGTTGGGGTATCTTTCCCCTTTTTGTTGGTTTGTTTTTAGTGGTTTTAATTCTGTGGAGAGTTTGTTTAATTGGGTTTTAGGAATAACCTTTTGAGGTCTTTACTTATGTTTTTGCATATTCTTTGGTCAGCATTGGTTTTAATTCTTGTTAGCCACTCCTGCAGTCCCAGGGCTGGGGAAAAGACAGAAGGTGGGTGGGTGGAAGAATGATGGTAAAAGCAGAGGAGGAGAAGGAGGATCCACTCTTCCCAGACCCACCTCCAGCTCTGTCCTGTTTTGCCCTTGCAAGGCTAGCCAACCCTCAGTCCAGAATCTCAGTGTTTCAAGTACTGAGTGAAAGGAAGAAGGGATGGTTGTCTCACCAAGTCCTGTGTAGCAAAAGCAGTGGTGGTATAATCCAGTCCACGTTCATCACGAGGCTTCAGTCATTCCAGTCCATCAGGTTCAAAGGGGAAATCTGAGAGTCCTCCAGGTCCAAGCAGAATTCCAGGTAACAGGCATTCAGCCAACATTCAAGGCAAGAGCAAGGTGTCTCCCAAGCACCACGGATGGTTCTCAACCATGCTGGACCGAGGGAGGTGCTGGGATATTTATAACCCATCTGGGTCTCTCATGTTCTAGCTGTTGACTTCCTACTTAGCCATAGAGAATGCCCTTGTCTCTCTTTTTCCTGGGGTCTCTCTGTGGGAATAGGCCCCAGTCAATCTGGCTCAGGAGGAGGTAAACCTTGCTGCTGGGAACCTGACCCTGGGACTGGCTGCAGGCTTACCTTCAGAGGATCTGGACAGTGGCTGCAGCCCTGGCTTGTCCCTGGGATCTCAGCCTCCACCTCAGACTCAGAGGACAGGCCTGGCTCCTGGCGGCAGGACATGGCAAGCCCTCACCTGGAGCGCCACCTTCATTTCAAACCCCAAAGGGGGAAAGTTCCCAGAGACCTTCCCTGCACAGAGTCTTGTAGGGCCAATTGGCTTTGACGTTTGAGGTGCTTCTGATGAGATGCAGTTGTAGAGCAACACATTTGGAAGGCACCCATTTGGGAACAGGAAGAGGGAGGGAGGTGCGGCGGAAAACAGGAGCCGGAATCACCTGTTCCTCTGGATAGAACTGGATTGCAGCTCCCAGCAGCTTCTAGCAAGCATGGCCAATGGTGAGGGAGAGTGGGAGTTGCAGTCCATCAACATCTGAAAATCTACCTTATTCCCATCCCTGTTGGAAAGGCTGCTTTTAAGGAGTTTGTGAGACGTGGCTTGCCTCCAAATTTGTTGGGCAATCAGCTCAGGACTGGCATCTCTGCCAGGATGATGTTCCTGCCACCCTCACGCTTGACCTCGCCTGAGCCAGGGAAGAGCTGCCACACTCAGAGGCATTCCTAGTATATTTGTGCAAATCATTCATCTATCATCCCTCTCTTCCATAGCCTTTTCAGGTACAGTGGAGCTGCTGGACAAGTAGAAGAGGGTGAGGCTCGCTTTCTCTTGCCAGACCCAAACTTCAGCACCCAGCTGCGCACTAGGTGACGCCCCCCACACCCTCCTGGCAATGCCCTTGGCCATCTTTCTGGCTTGGGCCAGTCAGGCACTGGGCTGTCTCCCTTCCTGATCTCTCACACCAAGTTATAGCCGGTGCCCTGACTGAGGTTCTGGCCAGTGCTGGAGGACATGCTTGCCTTTGTGTGGAATGGGAATCTCTGGCTTCAATAATCTTATTCAAGAAGAATATGCGAAGATTCCTAGGAAGTCAGTGAAATAAAAGTACTGTCAGTCCTTGGTATACGCTGGGGTTTGGTTCCAGGACCCACGGTGGAGGCCAAAACCCATGCATGCTCAAGTTACAGTGGACTCTTGTTATACACTGGGGTTCGGTTCCAAGATCCCCTGTGTATTACAAAATCTGTGTATGCTCAAGTGCCATTCAATACAATGACATAGCAAAATGGTGCCCCTTATAAAAAATGGAAAATCAAGGTCTGATATTTGAAATTTATACTTTTTTTAACATTTTCAAACCATGTATCCTTGAATCTGTGTATAAAATAATCCGTGTATAAGAAGGGCCGACTGTACCTTAAATACAATGGCATACTAAAATAGTATCCCTTAAATAAAATAAAATAAAAGGAGTTACTTTTTGGAACTGATAAATTTTGAAAATATTTTCAAGGTCTGGATGCTTGAATCCATGGACAAACATCCGTGGAAATTAGCTGGGAAACAAAGCAGTCCCAGATTGCAAGCAGACCTGTAGAAATTCCCTCTGGCATCCCAGGGAGCCTCCACAGCTGGTCCAGAAACAGTCTAATTTCATGTTATCTAAACAGAAAGGCAGACTAGTCCATCTTCTGGGATTAAGCTGGAGCCACGTCTAGCCAGCAAGAAAGGTCTGAAAGAGAAACAGCATGGTGACTAGGACCGGGAGACCAGGATTCGAATCCCCACTCAGCCTTGGAAATCCATGGGTGAGCTTGCATATATCACACTCTCTCAGCCTCAAAGAAAGTCTCTTCTGAATAAATATGGCCATAAAACAGACCCCCTACGGCTAAGTATTATACAGTGGTTTGAGTATTGGCCTAGTACTCTGAGAAACCAAAGTTTAAATCCCCACTCGGCCATAGAAACTCACTGGCTGCCCTTGGGCAAGTTACACTCTCTCAGTGATATGGTCACCTCTTGATCTTCCAGTGACCACTCTGGCAGCCATATTTTGGATTAGATGAATTTTCCAGACTTGGTACAAGGGTAGCTTAGGTAGAGCGCATTACAGAAGTCAAGAGCATGCATGATAGTTTTCGGGTCTACAGATTCCAGGAAGGGGTGCGGTTGGCATATCAACCAAAGCTGATAACAGGCACTCCTGGCCATCGCATCTATCTGAACTGGCATCTGGAGCAACGGATTCAGGAGAACCCCCAAACTGCAAACACAGTCCTTTAGGGGAAGTGTGACCCCTTCCAGGACCGGTTGACAAACCTTCATACCTGGATTAGGATCTCCATCAAGTACCTCGGTCTTATCTGGATTCAGTTTTAATCTGTTTCTCCTCATCCAGCACATTACTGCCCCAAGACATTCATTCAGAGGGGAGATGCCTTCCTTAGTTGATGCAGAGGTCTGGGGCATAAAGAGATATAATTGGGTGTCATCAGCGTACTGATAGCACTCCACTCCATGTCTCCAGATGATCTCTCCCAGCGGTTTTATGTAGATGTTAAACAGCATTAGTGACAGGATGATGACGCCCTGAGGAACGCCAAATTTAAACCCCCTTTGAAAGGAACAACTGTCCCAAGCATCTCTGTCTGGAATGTGCTTGAGAGATAGGACTGGATCCAATGCAATGCATTGCCCCTGATTCCCAATTCCCTCAGGTTTTCCAGAATGATACCATGGTTGATGGTATTGAAAGCCACTGAGAGATCCAAAAGTTTCAACAGGGTCACACTTTATCTGTCGGTGTTCAAGCAAAGATCATCTACTAAGGCGACTATAGCATGTTTGATTCCGTATCCCATCTTGAAGCCAGTTTGAAATGGGTCTAGATAATCTGATTCTTCCAAGAATGCTTGGAGTTGAAAAGCAACTTCCTTCTCAATCACCTTGCTTAGAAATGGAAGATGGATCTGTAATTGTTCCTGTCCAAGGGATCTAGGGAGAGCTTTTCCAGAAGATGCTGAACCACCGCTTCTTTTAAGCAAGATGGAAAATAGCCCTCCCTAAGAGATTCAACTATGATACATCTCAGGTGAGTCCTAAGTGCATCTCCCACTTGGAGGACTAGCCATGAAGGGCAAGGGTTGAGAGGGCAAGTTGTCTTCTTCATACTTCCATGGAGCTTCTCCACATCCTCAGTACTCACAGATTCAAATTGATCCAGTATGATCTTATTCACTGTTACTGGACACCTCACCTATAGCCTCTACAATAATGTCTGTCTCTGGAAGAAGGGAAGGAGTACGCCCTTCCTTCCTTCCTTCCTTCCATCTTTCCTTCCGGAATGGAGCCCAAGCTGCAGAACTGGACTCAGGAGAGAAAGGCTGGGAAGACTCTGCTTTGTACATATAGCTCTCTCTCTCTCTGTCTCTCTCTGTGTATGTGTGTGTATATATATATATGTGTGTGTGTGTGTGTGTGTGTGTTTGCCTCACTTCTTATGGCTGGGAATGGAGCTAAGGGCCGAGGAGAGAAGAAAGTGTCAATTTTGTGCAAATGCAGAACTTCTGTGCATCAAAGAGTCCAGTGTGTTGAAATAGCAAAGAACTTTATTGAGAACACATAGAAGGAATTCAGTGTTTAAGCCAGAACTGCCCACTCCAAGCCAAACTATACATTAAAACCAAAAACCTAAAACACCACCCTCTTCCCAACCTAGCCCCCACCTCCAATTCCTACAGTCTATGCCCCACAGGTAACAAGGCCCCCTTTGCCACCCCCAGAAACTAACCCCCTTTCTGTTAATATCATTCCCATAACTATTTGAGCCAGCTGCAACAAATCCCACCCCTCTATTTCGCTAACCTATACCACAATCTCCAGTCAGATTCATAAACTACGATCTATACTAACAGCAATGAAAACCTAAACTTAACAAAATATAACTTTAAAACATAAATAGACTTATCCACAGACAAACCACAGACATATGGATAGACAACCCTTACAAACAAAACCATAAGGGCCTTTTCACTGCGGGATTGAAAATATATTTTCAATATTAATTCTTGAAAAAATAATATTAGTTCACTTCTGGGATTTGTGTGGCTTCTCTCCTGTGTGGACTCTCTGATGTTTCACTAGGTGTGACTTCTGAGCAAAACACTGTCCACAATGCTGGCATTTGTATGGCTTCTCTCCTGTGTGGACTCTCTGATGTCTGACTTGGTCTGACTTTGAAGAAAAACATTTCCCACAATGGTGGCATTTATATGGCTTTGCTCCTGTGTGGACTCTCTGGTGTGTCACAAGGATTGATTTATGAGAAAAACCTTTCCCACAATGCTTGCATTTGTGTGGCTTCTCTCCAGTGTGGACTCTCTGATGTGTCACTAGGTTTGACTTCTGAGCAAAACATTGTCCACAATGCTGGCATTTGTAGGGCTTT
>JACSCI010000171.1:35164-52165 GCA_016801065.1 Sceloporus tristichus | reverse complement strand
CTGTAGGGAGGCAGCTTTGGAGGCTGGAAGCAAGGAACCCCCCCCCCTCCTCCGGCTCTCTTGGGAGTCTCTGTGGGGCCATGAGATTTTGGAGAGGGATCCAAGAGAATCAAAGGGAGGCTGGGACCAAACAACCTCAGAATATGATCAAGATTGCAAGGTTCTTTCTGAGGAAGGAGAGGCAAACTAGGAGAGGCTGCAGCTGTTTGCTTTTGCCTGAGCCTCTGGGAAGGGCCCCTCTTCTCCTTTCTCCTTAGCTGTCTTCATGGAGGACAGACTCCCTTTGCCCTTTGGACTCAGTTTGCAGCAATGGCAGTGAGCTCAAGAGAAGGGGAGAAATGGCAGCAGGAGGAGGAAACTGTGGCCTTTGAAGAGCAGCTGAAAAGGTGGGAGGGCAGAGGATGAACCAGGGGAGGGTCACTGCCAAACTGGGAGAGTTGGAGGGTATGCAGAAGGAGCTGGGCCTGGAAATGGAGGAGGAGAAGGGGGCATTAAAATGACCTCCATTGATGAGGAAGCTGGGCCAAGTCCATGACATAATATGGCCCAGTGAAACGATGTCCATGATATAGGAGCCAGTGTGGCCTAGTGGTTTGAGCATAATGGAACTACGACTGGAGATCAGGGTTTGAATCCCAGCTCCAACACAGAAACTCTCTGGGTGACTGGGCAAGTCACACACTCTCAGCCTTAGGGGAAGGCAATGGGGAACATTAAATATAGACATCTTAATATCGCAGTTGCTATGGTTGTTGTTTTTGTTGTTGTTGTTGTTATTGCTGTCTATCTATACATTATGATTTTGTGTAGATTATTGGAAGACACATGAGTCCCACCCAGCCCTCCTCCTATTGACATCTTTGGGAGTGATGAAGGGTGGGGCCAACCCTAGGACTGTAATACTAGCCCAATTTTCTGGAAATTAATGGGATGTAGAGGCCGCCCCTTTTAAGCACCAGATCAGGGCCACGGCAACACACACATTGCTTTTTGCAGCTCCTTTTTGCATTATGATAAGGTTACGCCGTGGCCTTGATATGGCCTTTCCGTGGTGCAAAAAGGAGCTCCTTTATGCGCCGGGGGGAAAATGCCATATCCACACACGGTGTGGCTTTTCTGCAATCCTTTGGCACTGCGTCATCTGCATGTAGCGCCAGAGGAACACCGTGATGTCACCTGCAATGTGGTGCAGTGTTGCAGCATCACACCGGCATGCGGGAAGACTCAGGGAGTACGCTGTGCAGACGCCATCTTCGCCCTCATGCCAGTTAAGGATGCTGGTCTCTACGCCCCAAAAGGCCCAGAGAACTGTCTTAAACTTACAGCATTCACAAGATTCTCTCTCTGAGGGTTTGGAGGCAAGACTAATAATAGTAATAACAATAATATCAATAATTAATATCCTGCTTTCCAATTGATTTATTTAGAATTTTAGGGAAGGTTCAGGTTTGATTTGCCCTTAGCGCTGTTGAACTGTATTTTCGGTGGGCCGTGAAAGATTGCATAAATGTGTGCACATAAAAACACTTTGTATTTTCTGCAGGTGTGGAAAGAACATAGATGCTTCCAAAGGAAGGGAGAGAAGAGAAACGACCCTCAGTTCCTCCTTTGTGGAAGAAACTGGAGGAAAGAAGACCTCCAGAGAGGTTAGTGTCCAGACCTCCTTTTTTGTGGTGGAGCCATTGGGAATTTGACTGACTAGGATGCAATTAGGGTGTTATTTACAATCCTCAGTCTTTCAGCGAAGGCTATTTTCTATTGCAGATCACCTTTTGAGATGTGGCAGAGTTCTTCACAGAGGAGGAATGGCCACTCTTGAGTCCAAAGCAGAGATTTCTGTACAACGAGGTGATGATGGAAACCTATGAAAATGTGTCCTCTGTGGGTAAGGACCCATTGCCTTCCTATAGAATGGGGGCAAGTGCTCTAGAAAGCTACATTGCATGCAACACTGGTTCCAGTTTAATTTTTATAGCAACATCCAGTGAAATCATGGAATTTGTAGTTTGTAGCTTCTAGAACTGCACACATTACACCGCTTCTTAAATCCCTTCACTGGCTGCCCATTAGTGTCTGGGCAAGATACAAGGTGTTGGTTGTAACCTTTAAAGCCCTACATGGCTTGGGTCCAGACTACTTTCAGGAGTGCCTTCTTCAACACAATCCTCCCTGCACTGGAAAAAGTCTCCTAAAGCTTAAGAAGACTAGATTGGCTTCAACAACCCAGAGGACCTTTTCTTCTGCCTCTCCTAGGCTTTGGAATGACCTGCCGGAAGAGATCCGTCACATCATCACCTTAGAAGCCTTTTAAAAGGCTGTTAAGATGGATCTCTTTTGGTAGGCCTATCCAGATTAGAGCTTTTCACTGACACAGTTATTGATACCGATACCCCGGCTACCTTGCATAGATAGAGGTTCTCCCCTCAGCCTCTCCACCCAAACTAGTCTTCACATGTGGTTTAAAGAGTAAAGGAGGTAGGAAGGAGAAAGATGTAGACGGTAATAATAAGAACAAAATTAAGATCAAGTGTGATGTATGTTTGAATTGTAATTTTACTAATTGTATGTTTGTTTATTCTGAAAGTAAAAAGAATTTGAACATTATTTACAGTTTGACCTCAGTATCTGCTGAGGTTTGGTTTCAGGACCCCACGAAATAACCAAAATCGATGGATGTTCAAGTCCTATTACAAACAATGGGGTTGAAGTATGATGAGCCTTACATAAAATGGCAAAATCAAGGTTGGCTTTTGGGGATATATTGGGATGCAGAATCTGTGGATACTGAGAGCTGACTGTGAAATGTTAAAAAGCAGTTGAAATCATCCTATTAAGAGAAATGTAACCCATGTAATTGGACTCATGGAGAAGTGGTCAGATGGAACCAAGGAGAATGTGTTTCTTTGGTTGGTTTCCCTGGAAAGAACTGAGAATCTTGGCCAAGGAGGGAGTTGAGTCAGTTGAGGCTGAGAGAAGGAGGAGAGACCTCAGGACAAGAGCATTTCTCTGGGTTAGTTTGCCTATTTCCTATTTTATGTTAGTGTTTTGAGTACTGTCTTTCTTACAGTGGAACCTACTCCTGCTTTGTGAAGGCATCACAAGTTGGACTGGTTGATCTCACCTGAAAGCATCCTTCTTATTCATTCATTGCTATTGTACATTCATTGAACTGTATGATTGTGTTATTAAATTTCATCCCACCTTTCTCCCATGGGTGGGTCTCAAGGTGGATTAGGATACAAAATAAAGGTTGAACAAAAGCGTTGATTAAAAAAGACATACTAGTAAAATAAGGATACTGCTATTCCTTAAGTTGGAAGTTCATTCTCCAAGATCTGCAAGGGATAATCTACAAATGTTAACTGGGAGGGAAAGAGGACATTGGAGGACAATGGCTTGGAGTTATGTCACATAGAGAGTAGTGAATGGAGACTTCCATGTTAGTGGGTTGGTGAATCTGCTCTGTCTTTCAGTCTGAGCTCTCTCTGGGGCTGACTCTATTTTGGAAATGGGCTCCAGCCCCATGGATGAAAACCTGGAGGAAATTCAATGCCCCAATAATATGGAAGTCACAGTCTGTCAAAGTTTACATGAACTGTGTGAAATGTGGTTTTTGTTTTGCTGTTGTCTGTCCTGAATTTCCCATCTCCACTAAATGACCCCAAGATCAAGCAAGAAGAGAGAAGGAGAAAACTGTGTCTCCTTCCACTTTCTCAACCCCATTTAGAAATGTATGGACTTCTTTCATGGCCATGATTAGACACAGATTTGCTCCTGAAAAACACAAGGCTTGTAATCTTTCACAGAAGACATATTATTTGGGAGGCAGATCAAGAAAAATCCTACCAAGAAGGTGCCCTCAATTTCTTTTCTAGGCATTTAGGCTGGTGGGCTTTTCATCCACATTCATTCGGTGGAGGTGGCCTAAGACAAACCTCCTTTGGACACAGACCAATGAAGAACTGCCTTCAACTTGACCACTAGCGAACCTGTTAAAGGTTTACATGATGAAGAGAGTGCTTCCTGATAGATCCTATGATGCTTCTCATGCGTTTCACTTAATTTCCTGAGGTTAAATTGTATTTATTTGTTAGACTGTTCTTATACTTTTTTAAAATCTTCTCCAGACAAAGGACTTGGAAAGAAGAAAGGTCCCTCCACAAAATTGTCTGGCCTTAAGATGAATGACAAAGGCATAATGCGAAATGAAGAAGAGACGGCGATCCTGAACCAGACAATTCTTTCTGACCCAGAGGAAGGAGCCAAGTGAGTCTGGGACACTTTTATGCAATAGGTTCTTGGCTTTAGGAGAAAAGACGCAATATGGAAAAGGGGCACCAGCTCATCTTTCTACTCTTTGTTCAAATGGACAGGTTTTCTCTGACCTACGGAGTCAAAGCAGCCATTTGGATGTTGAATGTGGATTGGAGGATGACCCACGTTTGCCGCTGGGATCTTACTGGCATGGCTGCAGAAACATGGATCTCATAGAATCAGAGGATGACCTGGAACTAACTGACAAGGTACAGAAGAAGCCTATGCACTTTCCATGTGTTTTAGAGTTGGGCAGCGTGTTCGCATCTGGCTGTTTTGCAAAGAGAGTTAGTTATTCCTCCCCACTGAGAATTTATCCTGAAAGTGACAGAGGTCAGGGCAGGGGAACATTAAATCCACCCCAAACTTTTTACTGAACTCTCTTTCCCCCAATAAATTCAATGCCTTGGACAGTCAAGATTAAAACCAACATGGATTCAATGTCCCACTAAGATGAAAGCCACTAAGGGGCTTAGACATCATGGGACACAGACCTTTGTCTTTAGTGAGAGCCATTCAATGAATTTTAGGAGGCAAGTCAGGTCAGATCTAGGAGTCCAAGTAGACAACAAATTGAACAATTTTAATGGAATGTTTTTACTGTTTTACTGTTTTTATACTATCATTGTTTAATTCAGTTTTAGTATAGGGATTGGGAGAGTGGGCATAGGGATTGATTTCTTTTGGATTTTATTGTAACCTCTATGTATTTTACTGTTGTAACTCACCCAGTTTCTCCGTGATAGGGCGGGCTAGAAATAAATAAATAAATAATAATAATAATAATAATAATAATAATAATAATAATGCTGGCATCCAAGTTGGCCCTTATCTGAGAGATTTTATCTGTGAAATGATCATTTAAAGCATCAGATGAGCTGTGGGAGGCTCTAATAATGCATTCCAAGAGGTGGATTTGTGGATCAGGTCCCAGATGCTCCCCTCATCACTTCAGCAGTCCCTTTATGCTTCTCTTCCCTTGGCATTTTCCCTCCCCTCCTCCTTCCTTCTCATCCTTTAACCTACATCCCTTCAAGGGGGTCCAAGGCCCTTTCAGCATTTTCTCTGAACCGGGAGGGGGGGTAATCTTTTTGGGGCTGAGGGTCTTTCTGCTGGTCCTCCTTCGCAGGGTCGTTGTGAAGGAAAATACAGATCTTGTGGGCCTCTAAGCCTAGTTCCCAAGTTGCCAAGGGGGTGTCCCTCTCCCCAGAAGGGGCTTTGGGTCCCTCCGTCTGCCTTCTCTTGGCTCTTCTCTCACCCCCAGACAGAGCCCCCTCCCCCAATACTCCAGGGAAAAATCCTCCCACATGAAAAATGTTGTTTCAAATGCTATTCTGTCTGATGCTCTTTCTATGGCACAAAAATATTCTCCAAATGAGGCATCAGAATGGAGGGTCTTTCCTCTGCCCCACTTTCTAGGAGGGAGGGGGTTCCTCAGTCCTTTTTACCTTTGAATCCTGATCCCCTCCATGGCCATGTCTCTCTCCAAGCGTCCCTCCTGACCTCTTTTCTCATAATAACCCCCCTAGTACCTGGGCCCCAAGGAATCCCCCGAGGAGGAGGCAGTGAAGGAAAGAGGGAGAGGAGGCCTAGCAGGCCCCCTGCCTTTCTTTGGGGGAGAAGAGATCCTTCTTTCCTACTTATAACCCCCAAAGGCCCCCCCAGAAGACCCTCCAGCCATTCCTCTGAAGGAATGAGGGCTCTCCCCACTTCCCTCCCTCCCTCATAACAGACTGTAAAAGTAGCAATGGCTTCAGTCTGAGACTGCGCATGCACACGTACATCTAAAGGACCCTTCTGATCATGTGCAGGGATCACCAGGTTCTTATTGCTGCTGCAGTTTATTCCACTCGCAGCCTTTGAGGGAATGGAAGGAGAGCGGCGGGGTTCAGCAGCCTCCCCTTCCTTCCTTCCTTCCTTCCTTCCTTCCTTCCTTCCTTTGATGAGATTTTGAAGAAGCCACAATGGAGCCCAGAAAAGGCAGGAAAGGAAGGCTCTGCTTTGGAAATAGTCTCTCTGTGAATACTGTATAGATATATATAGACATATATATAGATGTATGTGTGTTTGTCTCTGCTGTTCTTATGTCTGGGAATGGAGCTGTGGACTGAGGAGAGAAGAAAGTGTCAGTTTTGTGCAAATGTTCAACTTCTGTGCATCAAACAGTCCAGTGTGTTGAAATAGCAAAGAACTTTATTGTAAACACATAGTCAGAAATTCAGTGTTTAAGCCAGAACTTCCCCCCCCCCAGGCTAAAGAATATATTGAAACCCCCAAACCTAAAATGCCACCTTCTACCAAACCTACCTCCACCTACAATTCCCACCATCTACCCCCCAGTATTAAACAGCCCCACTTTGCCATCCTTCTCACACGCACAATCTCTCCCTGACCCAGACATTCGAAGAAGCTAGCTCCCTTTCTGTTACTACCGGTCCCCAACTTTCTTCAGCCAACATCCCACAAATTCCAAATGCTATCATTGCTATTGTGGATAGATGCAACAAATCCCAGCCCCCATCTAACTAACATAAACCAAGACCCATAATCCCCAGCCAAATTTATAAACCAAAGCGATTATCTATACTAGTAGCAATTGAAACTAAAACTTAACAAAACATAACTTTAAAAGACGAACACATATGGACAGAAAAACCATACAAATAAAATTATAAGGGCCTTTTCTTAGAACCGCTGGATTGAAAAAAGATTTTTGTATTCCTTCTTTACAAAAATAACGTTCGTTCACTGCTTGGATTTGTGTGGCTTCTCTCCTGTGTGGATTCTCTGGTGATTGAATAGGTCTGACCTCGAAGAAAAGCATTTTCCGCAATGCTGGCATTTGTATGGCTTCTGTCCTGAGTGGATTCTCTGATGTGTCACTAGGTGTGACTTCTGAGAAAAACATTTCCCACAATGCTGGCATTTGTATGGCTTCTCTCCTGTGTGGCCTCTCTGATGTCTCACTAGGTCTGACTTCAAATAAAAACATTTCCCACAATGCTGGCATTTGTATGGCTTCTCTCCTGTGTGGATTCTCTGGTGTGTCACTAGGACTGACTTCCGAGAAAAACATTTCCCACAATGCTGGCATTTGTGTGGCTTCTCTCCTGAGTGGACTCTCTGGTGTGTCAGTAGGGTTGACTGCTGAGAAAAACATTTCCCACAATGCTGGCATTTGTATGGCTTCTCTCCTGTGTGGATTCTCTGATGCATCACTAGGACTGACTTCTGAGAAAAACATTTCCCACAATGCTGGCATTTGTGTGGCTTCTCTCCTGAGTGGATTCTCTGGTGTGTCAGTAGGGTTGACTGCTGAGAAAAACATTTTGCACAATGCTGGCATTTGTATGGCTTCTCTCCTATGTGGACTCTCTGATGTCTCACTAGGTGTGAGTTCGAAGAAAACCATTTCCCACAATGCTGGCATTTGTGTGGCTTCTCTCCTGAGTGGATTTTCTGGTGTGTCAGTAGGGTTGACTGCTGAGAAAAACAGTTCACACAATGCTGGCATTTGTATGGCTTCTCTGATGTGTGGACTCTCTCATGACTGATAAGTTCTTCTGTAAAGAAGGATAACAACAGATAATACTGAATATCAGAGTTAAGAGAGAAAGGTTTTAGCCCAAGATTTAGCCCTACGTTCTTGCCTCCCTATTTGATATTAAATTAATAAAGTTGGGGTGGGTGATCTGAGCATGACCCTGTTGCAGATGCCCAAATTCATGAAATGATTATATCCTTACTCACATGAGTTGGCAAAGAAGAGGTTGTGGGGAACTATCTTCAGCAGAAGCAGATAGTCATACAAAGATTCTTTTAAACATGTGTAAAATATTTTGATTGAAAAGTGGCATCTTATCCTGTGAGACAGCCAGAGAGTGCTGTGTCTGAGCACATGGCATGATGTAAGCTAACTGCAGCGGATGCTTCATGCTGTGTGGCACCAGGAGATGGATCACAACCAATAGAGTATACAGCTCACATGTGGAGCGCTGTGGATAGGATTGGATTGGAGTTGTGTATACAAGAGATGGTGAACATGATGGAAGTCAGAGAGGAGAGCTTGCAAATATTTTTATTATTTTGCAACTCAAAATAGAGAACCTCCAAAGATTTCAATGAAATCAGCTGTGTCTGTGACTTACTTTTAAGTGTGAAAAGTGGGCAGTGCATTGCCAATACCATAAGGGTTGATGGCACCTGTGTACGTGGCTGGTGTGGCCGCTCCATTGCGCAGAGCCCCATTAATTTAAATAGGGCTCAAGAATACATGGAATTCTGCAAACTCTGGGGGTGGAGTGTGTCCAGAACGGGACGACTCCTGAGGTCACTGTTGCACCAACCTCTCCTTTGAGCTAAGTATGAAATTCCCCTAAAAGCATAGCACTTGGGAGTGTCCTCCCCAGACTCCAGCATTTCGGGTAACAAAGGTCCTCTGGAATCAACCATGGAGTTAAGCAAGCTCAGGTTGGAAAAGAAACATTGGACAAAAAGGAATTTTTGTGTTGCCCTTTCCTCTCTTCATAGACATTCCTCATTTCAAAATGGAGCCCCTTAATATGTTTGAAAACAAGGACCTGAGCTGGTTCTCACCAGTTCAGTTCTTAAAATCTCAGGTTGGTGGCTGCCTCCCAATCCCCAAGGCCCCTCTCCTGGCCCTTCCCAGAAGTCCTTTCCTCTCCGCACAGAGCTAGGTGATCCTGGCTTTACGCCCGCCTTCCCCTCCTGGCTTCCATCTGCCAGGTCTCCTTCCCTTTCGCCCTCCGCTCTCCAGCCTTCCCTCTTGCCCATCTGCACCACTTCAGCATCTCATTTTCAGCATCTCTTCCCTGCTTTTCTATTTTTTCACTTTCCCTCTGTCTATCACAGACACATACCCACAGAATGTGATGCATAAAAGGGATACTTTGAGGCCCATTTGTTGAGAAAGGCAGGATAATCAATATACAAATAATTCATTGGCAAAGGCAGAGCAAAGGAGCTGGGACTTGGACTCCAATTTTGGTGAGGGTCAAGCGCCAAGGAGCAGCCTTAAAACATTTATAAGACAGGCATGGACTACTGATGGGGTTTGGAGGAGATCTCAGGGGCAACCCCAGATTGTATTGCCTGGTGGGGAATGAAATTATATTTTGCCCCTCAGCATCCCTTTGGGGAAGTGGAGGCCATTTTGCCACTATTGGGTCCTCTCTGAGCCATTGCAGGCCCAAGGGAGGGCTTTCCCCCAAGAAGACTCTCCAGAGCCTTAAAAGGATGGAAGAAGGGCCAAAAAAGGTAGGAAACCTGCTCAGGAATGTGCTGAGTACCATTTGGGTGTGAAAAGCATTAATCTCCATGGCTTCTTTCCACAAAATCCTAGAATTGGCAGTTTAGGATGGAGTATTTAGAATCCTTAGAAACTGGAGAGCAATAGTGCCTCACTGAACTACAAATATTCTACATTATGTAGCTATCACAATTAAACTACGCTTGAAAGTAATCTATGACTCGTAGTAGACCGCAAGTTGAACATGGGCCAACAGTGTGATGCGGCAGCTAAAAAGGCCAATGTGATTCTAGGCTGCATCAATACAAGAATAGTTTCTAGATCAAGGGAAGTAATAGTGCCACTCTATTCTGCATTGGCCAGGCCTCACTTGGAATAATCCTGTGTCCAGTTCTGAGGCCCACAGTTCAAAATGGATGTTGACAAATTGAAGCATGTCCAAAGGAGGGTAAACAAAGTGGTGAATGATCTGGAAACCATCAAGCTCTAGGAGGAGCAGCTTAGAGAGCTTGTTATGTTTAGTCTGGAGAAAATAAGATTATTATTATTATTATTAACCTTTATTTATGAAGCACTGTAAATTTACACAGGATAAAGAGTGGATATGATTTCCATGTTTAAATTTTTGAAAGATTGACATGTTGCGCAAGGAGCAGGCTTGCCTTTTGCTGCTACAGAGAAAAGGAGACACCACAATGGATGCAAGACACAGTGAAAGAGGTTCCACCTAAACATTAGGAGGAACTTCGCGACAGTAAGAGCTCTTTGACAGTGGAATGTACTCCCTTAGAGTTTAGTGGAGTCCTCTTCTTTGGAGGTCTTTAAAGAGAGGCTGGATGTCCATCTCTTGGGGGTGATTTGAATGTGTATTCATGCATGGCAGAAGGGGGTTGAACTGGATGGCCCTTGTGGTCTATTCCAAATCTATGATTCTATAATTCTAGTGGAACCAAAGCAACATGATAATATAGTATGAATGGGCCCTCAGTCTTTATAGAAAGAGCAATTGATTCAGGTTCCTTACCTACAGAAGCCACATTCTCATAATTGTCCATCATTACATAATTGTACAAAAGTTTCTGTTTCTTCGTCAACAGTTTCCATTCATCCTTGGAGAAATATATGGCCACATCTGCAAATGTCACCTGAAATGGAAAATAGCCCTCATCCAGAGAGTGACTAAGAAAAGGGGAGGAAAGCGCTTGCATTTTTACAACAAGATAAATAAAAACATATATCAACAAGCTATAAATCCATTATATATTAGGATTATACCTGAAAACTTTCCACAAGAAACTGTATAATTTTATCTCTAGGTATGAATAAAAAGGTTTTGTTTCTTGTAGCTCTCCTTACTGAGCAGCCGCTAAATAAAGTCTTATAGCTTCCCAATCCTTTCCCCATTTAACCATATCCTTCTTGTTTATTAATGCTGTTAATCTGTCTAGATCTTTCAATTCCCGTATTTCGTTTTGCCAAGTCTCTATTTGTGGGGTTATAGCTAATTTCCGTTCTTTGCTATTATCCTTCTGGCAGCCGATATTAAGTATAATAATATTTCCCAATATTTCCTTTTTTCCTCTGGGTCTAGTAATGAGGTCTTGTTTAACAGATATATTTGTGGTCCAAACTCAAAATCAATTTTTAATATTAACTTTATTTCCAAATGAATCTTCACCCAAAAGAAGTTATATTTGCGCATTGCCACCACATATGCAAATATGTACCCATTTCTTTTTGGCATCTCCAACACCGGTTATCCTTTAATTTATAATTGTGTTTGATACCATCTATTTACAACTTTACAACAAAATTTACAACAAATAATTTTCTTTTATTATTTGTGCTACAGTAATTTTTTTTGTTTTTAATCTAGCTTCTTCCCATTTTTCCAAGTCTAAATTGTATCCCAATTCTTGAGCCCATTTTATCATTGAATCTTTAATTTCCACTTCTTCAAGGGATCTTTTCATTAAGATCTTATATATTTTACATAATATATTTTTTCATTTTCTTTCATTAATATTCATTATATTCTTTCTCAAAACCAAATAAACTCTTATCCTTTGTAAATCTGGCTTGGTAGACCTATTGTGACAAGGTCTATCATGCACATGATGAATTGGGCACAAGGCCATGAAGGTTCATGTTGCCAATCTCTTCCTTTTGATTGGTTTCACGGTGCTACAAGATTCCTTTGCAGACCGTTGGGCATGCTTTGATTGTGAATTCCCGCATGGCAGGGGGTTGGACTGGATGGCCCTAGTGGTCTCTTCCAACTCTACGATTCTATGACTCTATGATTCTATGAGTTAATATGTCTCTGTACCTTATCCATTTCTGATCTTTTCCCCATTGGCCTAAAAAAGCCTCCTTTATAATAAATATAATAAAAAATATAATTTAGGCCATGGCTGGGATACTGAGGATGGATTAGGGTACTGTTTATCCAAACACATATAGGATATTTAGCCACAAAAGAATTATGCTGCATTTAGCAATTTCTTGCCAAATTTCAGAGGCTAATGTAATTTTTAAAAAACAGTTCTGGGGAGCACTCTGGGCTTGAGGGCCACTGGGTCCACCCCCCATATTTAGATCCAGAGATGGTCTTCCATATCCCCAACATTTCACAGTTAGGAAAAGCAAGGCACATGTGGACAAGCAGCAGCAGAAGGTGGTGAGGATGGGCATAGTTGTTTATGAGGAAGATCACACAAACTGGGAAGGGCACAGCAGTTTGCTTTTGCCTCAGCCTCCTGGCAAGGGAAGACCTTGGCAACTGATCTCCTCTCCTCTCCCCTCTTTTGGGTTGATGGGGTGCAAACTCCTTGGAAGTCACTTTGCAGCAACCCAAGAGCATTGAGGGGAAGAGGGGAAGTGGGAGGAGGAGAGAGGAACCGGAACATTTGTAAAGCCCCTGAAAAAGTGGAGTGAGAGAGGATTAACCAGGACTTTCTCTGCCAAATTGGGACAATATGTTCTCCACTTGCTTTCATGAGCTGGCCCAGCAGTGACACAATGAAACTCACCACAGAGTTGTTGTACTTGGACAGGCTCTTTCTCTTGGAGCCCAAGTTCCTCTGCTTGGCCTCTGTGTTGGCCATTAGGTGGGAATGGGGGGGTGTCCTGGTGGCCCTGCACTTGGGTCTCTTCCAGCAAAATATGCCCCAAAGCTGTGTACAAGGAGACTGAGATGAAGTTCCTGAGGAAAGAGACTAGGGTTAGGCTTGATTTTTCAATAAATCCTGCATCACTCAAAGACACAGAGAACAGCATGCTGCTGGTGAGATATGCAGGTGACATATGCCTCCTTTGAGCCAATGCAGAGGTGGGTATCCCCTTTTTCTCTCTGCACCAAACAAAGCCCCCTGGACCTAGCATAGATTCACTGCAGCTCCCCTACACAACAGATACTCCATGTTAAAACACTTTTAATGTTGCTATGTTGCTCAGCATGTGAGACAACATGTTAACGTATGGCGCCAGATTCTCCACCTTGACTGTAGTAAGTAGCTTGTGAGCTGAAGAAACACCTGTCGCTTTCTCAGTGAGCAAAGAGACCCTGTAATCTTCTCTCAGATGAGGCTTTTATTCATATAAGAAGTTCCACTGTGTACAACACTATATACATCGACACCATCCACCATCCACACCAGTAACAGCCCACTCTGAGGCACACACTGTCTGACTCTTCCTCAGTGACAGTTGAGAATGACAGTTGACAGTTGCATCAACATTCCAGTGATGCACTGTTTAAATGCTGACACATCTAACTGCCACTAGAGCTGTCAATGACTTCCACAACAGCTCCGTCTAGTGGCCACTTGCATGTCATTTCCTGAGACCTGTTCACCATGGTCCTGACACTCCATGCCTTGTGAGAGTGGAGGGGGGTCAGGGGATGGGGAATTGGAGAGGACCCTGGCTATGTCCCTGTAGCTAGATGTGAAATGAGCGCATCATCTGCTGAAACCTCCTGACCTCCCCAGTGGCCCTCAGAGGAGAATGCCTTCCTTTGGCTTCTGGCCAGAGAAACACAGCTGGAGGCTTCTCCAATGCCTCGCACCCAACACTCTCATCAGGCATGGAATGAACATGGAGCATGGCTTCCACAATTCCCATGTTTCATTTTGTATTCCTTCTCATTTCACATCTGTTTTCAACCTCTCCCTCATTTGATGATAAAGAAACCAGTGACAATCTAGGCCAGATTCTTTAAGTTCTTCTTGTGTTTTGATCTCTAGTTTTCCTTGCGATTCTTTCAGTACATCCTTGTATCTTAACCAGTTAGTTTTCTGGATACCTTTCCTCCCAAAAAGAGCCTCATGCGACGAACAGCATAAAGGTATTTTTGGACATATTCTACACTTGTTTTTCCCCCAGATCTTCAATAGAGCTTTTCTTACGAAATGATTTGCGCTTTCTTTATGAACTTTCTCTTTACCGTAAATTAGGTATCCATGCCACCCAAATCTTAAATGTTCACCCTCCAGACATAACAACTGTTCATTCTCTGACAGAACCCACTCTCTAATCCAAACTAAACAACAAGCAGCATAATAAAGTTTTAAGTTTGGTAAACCCAGCCCTCCTCTACTTTTGTCATCACAAAGTATTTTCTTTTTTATCCTGGCTCTTTTTTTATTCCAAATAAATTTTGAGGTTTCCTTTTGCCATAGATTCAATGGTTTTTCATTCTGGATGATGGGTATCGCTTGAAACAGAAACAGTCTTTCAGGAAGGAAACTCATTTGGATCTGTGATGTTTTTCCTAATAGCGATAAGTGCAATTTCCCCCTTTTTTCCAGGTCTTTTCTGATTTCCTTCCATGTGTCTCATAGTTATTGTGAAATGGATCTGAGTTTTTATTTGTTAAATTTATTCCTAGATATTTAACTTTCTTTCCCACTTTAAATCCACTAATTTCTTCCTGCATTTGTTCTTCCTTTTCCACATATTTTTTGTTATTAATGTTGTTTTGTCTCTCTTTACTTTTAGTCCTGAATCATATTCCAATTCCACTATTACATCCATGAATTGTCTTGTGCTCTTTTCTGGGTTCTCCAGGGAATACAAATGTCGTCTGAGAAGACTCTCATTTTAAACTCAATGTATTTTAATTTTTAATCCATTGATCTTATTTTCTCATCTAACCTATTATTCAGTGCTTCAAGGATCAAAATGAACAAAAGAGGTGATAGTGGGAAAGCTTGCCATTTACCTTTAAAAATATCAAATTTCTTTATTGTTAACAGTTAGTTTGGCTCTTTGATCTTTATACGCTGCCTTTATCCATCTTAAATAAGAAGCTCCTATTTCCATTTTTCAAGTGTCACAAATAACATATCCCATCCTATGTTATTGAAGGCCTTTTCTAAAAAGATAAGTGTGTTTTCGTTGTGCCTTTGAAAATATTCAATTATATTTTAGACTCTTTGAATGTTCTCACTGACTTGTCCTTATGAATCCAGTGTTTAAGACCTTTTTTGAGTCTATCTGCCAAAATCATAGAAAATAATTTATAATCCATATTTAATAAGGAAATTAGCGGATAGCTCTTTACCTCAGTTGCATCTCTATCTTCTTTTAACAGCAAAGTTATATTAGCTTGTTTCCATGTTTCAGGATAATGGTTTTCTTTGATGGCATTTTCTTTGATGGCATTTACAGGAAGAAATACCTTTAAACCCTTTGATCTTTTTGCTTAATATGACATGTAAACTGAAAAAGGAAGTAGCTAAAAGATTTTCCAGACTAATTTTGTAGATGGTCACTCACAGTATTGGAAAAACATCCAAATTCCTAAAATAGAGGAGTGGATAATTAAACTAAGAGAAGCAAAGGGATTGGACATTTTAACCGCAATCATGAGGGATAAACCAGTTGAGAAAACGAAAGAGGACTGGTCATGCTTTGATTTATTTTGTAATACTAATTATTAATTTACAATCCCAGATATCATATGGAAAGTCTACTTGAACATTAGAGCTTTAACACGTATTGATACCTTGTAGGAATTTAAGTAAATTAAATAAAAGGGTCATCTTAGCTTAACTTGGAAGTAACTTAATAGTACATTTCTGACAGTTTTGTATATCAGGATGTTATTTATTGCATGTTGTATGTGTATGTTATAGGTATTTGTACTTTTTTGTTGTTGTAGCTGTATTTGTTAAGCAAATGTCTTGGTATGTTGTTTTTTCATTTTTGTTTGTAAAGGACTGTTTATAAATAAATTACAAAAGAAAAAAAAGTGGTTTCCAACCGGATTATTTCTGTAGTTCAGATACAGCCTGAGTCGGTTATAAAGGATAGAAGAACCCAATTCATACTTTTATCCTGGTAAAAATGGTTTTGCTTTTTTAAATAAAAGCAGTTTGCTTTTCTGTCTAATCCTTATTCTTCTTGTTGTTTGTTTCTATGTTTATTTGTTGAACTCTTGGTAATCTGAGTTATTCTGGTCTGTCTCCTTCCTTCTTCCCTGAAAATCTATTAATAAGGAAACTGGGGAGACTTTTAAAACCTCCCAAAGGAGCCACTTTTGGCCTTTTTGGGGGACTAGCCTCCTCTTAGAAGCCAAAGCCCAATGTTTGTGAAGAATAATAAGAATAAGGCTTGTATTAAAACTATCCTCCCTATTTCTGATCCCTTTTAAAACCCATGTTCCCCAGAAGGAGCAGAGCTGTGTAATAAGAAAACCCTCTCAGAAAAGAGACACACTTCCTTCCTTTTGGCCCAAGGAGCCTGGCCTCCTTCTGACTCTGGAGCCTCAGGAGAGAAAGAGAAGCCTCTGTTCAACTGAAGCCTCAGAGAAGGTTCTGGAACATTATTTCCCACAGTCACAAGCAGAACAAAATGGCTGCCAGAACACAAAATGGCCGCCTCTGACTCAGAGCTTGGCAGTTGTCAGTTTGAGGCCTTCAGGGAACCCAAAATGGAGGATGAAAGGGCCCCAAAGTCAGAAGGGTCCTCAAACAGGATTTCCAAATCTTAACAACACCTAAAATCTTTCCTGATGCTATAATATAGAGACTCACTGAGATACTCTTTATAAATACATATTTACATGTCTTGATAAATAAATAAAATTTAATAATACTAATGCTACTACTAATAAAAGTAATAATAAGTTACAACCAGGAGATTTCTCCCTGTGGCTTCTCCCCCAGAGGCCTCTGCGTATGCTCAGGAGCCCCTTCTCCTTCTTCTTCCTCTACAGAATCCTCCAGAGGTCTCTCTGCTCCTCCTCTTCCTTTGGCTCTTCCTCTAAGCCTTTCTCCTCCTCCTCCTCTTCCTCCTCAGGTCCTTCTTCTAAGCCTTCCTCCTCCTCTTCCTCAGGCCCTTCCTGTAAGCCCTTCCTCTTCCTCCTCCTCCTCTGGCCCTTCCTCTAAGCCTTCCTCCTCCTCCTCCTCCTC
>JACSCI010000171.1:15122-35064 GCA_016801065.1 Sceloporus tristichus | reverse complement strand
CTTCCTCAGGCCCTTCCTGTAAGCCCTTCCTCTTCCTCCTTCTCCTCAGGCCCTTCTTCTAAGTCTTCCTCCTCTTCCTCCTCCTCTTCCTCCTCCTCTTCCTCAGGCCCTTCCTGTAAGCCCTTCCTCTTCCTCCTCCTCCTCTTCCTCCTCCTCAGGCCCTTCCTCTAAGCCTTCCTCTTTCTCAGGCCCTTCTTCTAAGCCTTCCTCCTCCTCCTCCTCCTCCTCCGGCCCTTCTTCTAAGCCTTCCTCCTCTTCCTCCTCCTCTTCCTCAGGCCCTTCCTGTAAGCCCCTCCTCCTCCTCCTCCTCCTCCTCTTCTTCTTCTTCCTCAGGCTCTTCCTCTAAGCCTTCCTCCTCCTCTTCCTCTAAGCCCTCCTCCTCCTCCAGCCCTTCCGCTAAGCCTTCCTCCTCCTTTTCCTCCCAGACTTTGGGGGAGAATTGTGTGCCTTCAATTCCTTTCTGGGTATCCTAAGGCAATACTGTCACAGGAGTCTCTTTGTAGGTTTTGTTGAAGGGTGTTTACCATTGTCATCGTTTGAGGCTGAGTGTGGTTTGGGGGCTGGGGGTGTCCTGCATGCCTTGAACTCTTATCTAGTGACCCTATTCCCAGACTTTCTTTGCCTTCAAGTTTGCCTTCCACTTTGCCCTTTGTCTTACTCTGAGGCTGAGAGAGTGTCTGCTGCCCAAGGTTCCCCTGCAGTGGGTTTCATGGCCCAGAATGAATGCCATTTCCCATCATGTAGATGTGTGTGTGTGTGTTGTCCGCCTTCCAGTTGGCCATTGGTCTTCCTCTGAGGCTAAGAGAGTGTGACTTACCCAAGGTCACCCATTTTATATAATGGGACTTTAGCACCCATGGATTTTGCTATCCAATCCAAATCCCAAAGGATACCAAGGGCCCATTGTTTTTCCATCTTTTTTTGCAAACAGCAAAGCAGATCTTGCTTGCCTGATCTTTGCATGTTGGGTAAATGCTAAGAGCTGCCTTGTGGGTTAGGAAGGGGGTCCTGAAAAACAGTCCTCTTCCTCTGGACCCACAGACTCAGAAAGACATGGGGCCCCATTCAATGGGACCCCTTTCTTTGAGGCTGCCCTAGGTCCAGGAGGGTCTCTCAGGAGAGATTGGGAAAGTCAGCCTTTGAGGAGCTCTGGTCCTTAAGGGTTAATATCTCCAGGCTTTCCTGAGAGGGCAATATTTAGGATTTGGGCAGATCCAGGCTGCAGGGCTCCCTTAGATCTGGTTCAAAAACACTGCAGAAATTATGATGATGATAATGATGATGATGATGAATCCTCCCTTCAAACCCACAGAGCCTTGTGGACGCTCAAATAGTAACAGTGGTCATAAACACATTGCAGAAATAATCCAGTTTGCAGAAATAAACCACTTTAACTGCCCTAGTTCAGTGCTCGGGAAACCTGGAAATTTTAGTTTATTATGGCATCTGAGTTGTCTGACAGAGAAGACTAAATATATCACAAAACTACAGTTCCCAGAATTCCTTAGCATTCAGCCAGACAGTTAAAGCAGCCCTGAACCATTGTTAGCGGTTGGCTTGGTGCCTGAATAGGGTTCTAGAAGGCTGGTGGGTTTGGTCATTGCCTGCTTAGGAAGAAGGGCTCCTTCTGGGTTTCCTTGGCAGGAAAGGAAAGGAAAGGTGGGTGCCTCAAGATGCTGATGGGAGACCCCTAAATTTGGTTCCTTTGTGAGAATGCTGAATGAGGGGGAAGAGAAGGGTGATGGATTTGGTCCCCAGGGAGGCCCCCGGTCAGGCTGGGCAGGCCACACAACATTCGCTCACTCCCAAGTCAAATCCTGGTTTCCCTTCTTTTGCCCAGGACCTAAACCTGGACCAGAAAGGATCAGGTTTTATTTGCTTTCTTCTCCTGTAACAGGTGTTTTTCCTTGCCCTTTTTACACGTGGCAGTAAAGATACGATACAGCAGGGCCTGGCATTGAGCTTCCAGTTTTCATGCCTGATCTTTAGACAGGAGATGAGGCTGCCTCTTCTCCATTTTGGAGGTTGCCCAATTCCAGGAAAGAGGAAAGGGTATGGCAAGCCTAACTCTGGAGCCTCAGGGAGGGAAAGAGGAGCCTCTTGGTTCAACTGAGGAGGCCTCAGAGAAGGTTCCGGAACATTATACCCCATAGTCACGAGAAGCACAAAATGGCTGTCAGAACCCAAAACGGTTGCTTCTTCGTCAGTGCGTGGCAGATGGCAGTTTGAGGGACCCCAAAATGGAGGATGAAATGGCACCAAAGTCGGAAGGGACCCCAAACAGGATTTCTGAACCTAAACAACACAGAAAGGTTTTCCTGATTGCACCCGATGGCTGTGAGAACACAAAAAGTCCCCAAACAGGATTTCTGAACGTTAACAACAGCTAAATATTTTCCTGATGCTATTGAAAGGAGGAACCTGATCCACTCCTTAATTACAATCAATAGTGAAAGATATTGATATTAATATCGAGTGCCCATCGTCCACAACCCAGCTCAGGTCTTGACCTCTTAGGGAGGCCAGTCCAGCTGTAGGACTGGGAACACTTTAGCTGCCCTGGCTCAGTGCTAGGGAATTCTGGGAAATGTAGTTTTGTGAAACATTGAGCCTTCTCTTTCAGAGACCTCTGGTGCCACAATAAACTCCATATATATATATATATATATATATAGAGAGAGAGAGAGAGAGAGAGAGAGAGACCGCGGAATAGCGGTCTATAAATAAAACGTATTATTATTATTATTATTATTAATAATAATAATAATACTTTTATACCCCTCTTTTTCAGCCAAAAGGCTATCAAAGTGGCTTACAAATTGTTAAATTCCTTACATCACGCTGCCTCCTCCCAGTGATTTATTTTTTAATTTAAAAAATATTTTATTATTAAAACATATATACAAACACACATATATCAATCTTCATATACAAACACACACACACATATATACACACACACACATACCTACTTATGCATTTCTATTTTACATATTCATCTTTCATCCTTTATTTATACTAACAAAAATATTCTAAAGAGGGGTCACTTTTCTCTTGCCTCAACTCTTACTCTAACCTTTATCTCTCTACTTTAATCCTTTCCAAAACACACTCTCTCTCTCTCTCTCTCTCTCCACCTCCCAGTGAAATATAAAAGGATTTCCCTTAACCTACACTGGGACCAGTTAAGGAGACTTATTTCTACTTTTTTACTGATCTTCCCAAGCATCAACCGAGCCAAATCATGTGTAAAAGGAGCGTCGAATAGTAGATACTCCAAGGAGATATTTACTATAAATAACAAAACATAACTAAAATATAAGTCATACAAGATATTAAGAGTCTTGCAGGTACAATATTTGTAAGTATATAATATTCAATTCATAAAAGCTATTAAAATAATAAATAAACCTAAGCTTCCAATTCTGAGACTAATTTCCAAGATCCGCTCTTTAACTCTCTCTCTCTCTATCTCCAACCGACACAATTCCCCCAACTGTCTCTTGGTCTCTCAGGCCTTATATCTCCTTCTCACGGAAGCTTCCAGAAGAACCTTCATCTTGCTCTCTGATGTCACTCTGCATTTGCATAAACCTCCCTTTTCTGCCTGAAGAAGACCTCCATTGACTGGAGCCCAGTCATTACACTTGCCCAAGGCAAGGCTTGCACCTATTTCCCAATGTTGCTCTTGGGGTCTGCCTTCCAGTTGTTTCCAGGTCTTATGGTGACCTTATGGGAGTCTCTGAAGGGGTTTTCTTGGCAGGGTCCTTCAGAGTGGGTTTCCCATGGCCATCCTCTGAGGCTGAGAGAGTATGACTTGCCCAAGGCTTCAGTTCTTTTGGAAGCCTTTTTGCTTTATCTTCTAGAAGGTAGCTAAAGTGTTGCTTCTTGCATTGAAGAATGAGAGGAACCTTGTGGCATCCAAAAGACTAACATTCTATGGAGTTATGTCTGATTATATATATATATATATATATATATATATATATATAGGATTGCAATCCCTGTTCATTTATTAAAAGGTTTATAGTGCACCCCATATCATAGAATCTCATAGATATGTCCCTTAATAGCAGTTAACCAAATTAAACAGTACTGTATATAAAACAAAAACATGAAACAAGCTGGACAAGAAACCTCCAGGCTGCACCTGGCCCTTTCGCGTTGGGGGCGGCAGTGGAGCTGCGACTCCAAGGAGGCCAAGCCTCAGACTCCTCTCCGCCGTCGCCGCCAGCACCTCCTGTGTTGGTGATGGTGGCAGTGGAGAGGAGGCCAAGGAGAATGCCAGAGGCCTCCTCTTTGCCGCCGCCTCTGCCTCTGTGCGAGGGCCATGTGGGGCTATTGGAGGCCAAGAGGCCTCCAGGTCACCACCCGGCCCTTCTGCGGTGGCAGCATCGGGGGCATGCAGGCTGAGATGGAGAGGAGGCCTCTGGCGCTGCTCCTCCGCCTCCTTTTCGCTGCCACCGCCACGCGACCTTTCCCCCAACCGTGGCGGCGGGGAGGGAAAAAGTTGGGGAGGGGAGGGGAGGGGAGGAGAGGAGAGGAGAGGGACTTTTGTCCCAAACGTCGGCATGCATGGACTTGAGCATACGCAGATTTTGGTATACGCGCCAGGGGCCCACTGAATTCGCAAGCAAAGGAGAACCAAGAGTGCCCTGGAGAGCCTTGCCTTGGGTGGCTCTGGATCTCTGATACCGCAACAAACTATAAATCTCAAGACCCCCAAGGGCCATCCAGTCCAGCCTCCTTCTTCCATGCAGGAATACACAGAATCCCAGGCCTCCAAGGGCCATCCAGTCCAGCCTCCTTCTGCCATGCAGGAATACACAGAATCCTAGAGTTGGGGGGGAGATCCTGACAGAGCGGGCAGTGGAAAGAGATCCTTAGAAGGAGGGAGGATTGGGAGATATAGTTTTGGAAATCACATTGTTAAAGACTCCTTGGTTTTTTGCCTTTGCCACCTGAAGTTGAGCAAACGAGATCTGAACCCTGGTCTCCAGAGTCCTAGTCCAGCACCAAAAGGCTTCTTCTGAGCACTGTATTTCCAGGAAACCAAATCATGTCCTGGGTGACTCTGGAGCCCAGGGTTCGAGTACAGGCTTGGCTGTATAAACCACTGGATGAACTGGGGCAATAAGCCACACTCTCTCAGCCGTCAGTGGATGGATATGAAGGCAAAACCACTCTGAAGAATTCCTGCCAAGGCACATTGCGACAACAGCAACAACAACAACATGCTTGTCCTGACCTCAGTGAGTCTTGCTTGTGAATAGACAGGTGCAGTCTTGTTCTGAACATGTCTTACATATTTAACTTGGACACCATCCACTTCATACGGTCCTTTATTTCCTTTCTGTCTTCCTCCATTCAATAAACTTCTACCTGGGATTCTTCTTTGCTGGGGCAGCTATCAAGTGACTCCCCCACTGCCAGTCCCAGGCTGTCATTCTGCCCCCCGACAGCCTTCCTTTCCCCAGTCTGGGTCGGAAACACAAAGCCTCAAGTGGTGGCCTGGATGGTGTGAGCTTCACAAGTCTTGGGCTTGGCTCCTAGTTCCTCTGACAAAGGCACCTGCTCCTCTACCACCGGGATCTCCAGAACCACTGTTTTCCCCAAGAACACTTCTTGTTCCGGCGTCTCCATTGGAGTTAAAACTGTGAGACTTTGCAATCGGTGAGATCTGGAGTCAGTCCTGTGCTCAAAAAAGAAAACTCATTTGAAACAACAGAAGCTTTATTGATTAATCCAGGCAGAAACATCGATTAACATGTTTTTGCAAAGTCTGAAGTCCAAAGGAACTTGCTCCCTCTTAACCCACTCAACCCCTCCCTAAGCCAGACCCCAATTCCAAAGCTAAAGCAACAATGCGGAGGTTGCATAGATACCAAGGTTGTGTATACTTCCCCTTCCCTTCTCTCAGACAGCCTCACCTTGAAGAGCGGTGTTCCCAAGCCAGCTTCACTCCTCCTTGATAACCATCTCCAGCTGCAACCCCATCCCTGTTTCCAAACACCCTCCTTCATCTAAAAGCCACTCCATCTGTCCTATCATTTTCCATGACATGCTTTCTATAACCCATCACTCTACACTACCTACTATGAACTACAACTATAACTCCTACTTTAATAACCAAACCCTAATATTTTTACTCTTTATGACAGAACCCTTATACCCTGTTTCTGACAAGCAATGAGCCAGTCCCAATCCTTCAGGTATACAGCACCAATCTGAAGTGACAATTCTCCCGTCTCAATCATTCATCCAAGGAGCATCAGCCTGAGGTTGCAATGGGCCAGTCTCATTCAGGTAAGAAGCACCAGGCTGAAGTCACAATATGTCATGAATACCTTTATCCATGCATTTATTCTTTTAGGGATTCATGCCATAAGAGTTATAGGTTTAGGTTTAGATTAGAGTTAAGATAGATCGGATTTATGGTGGGTTAAGCACATATGTTTTAATATGTGCTTTAATAGAAGATGCTAGAAAGAGGTAGGGAGATCATGGCTAAATAATATGATTGTTTGCTAGAATTGGAATATGCAGGATTCACCCTTCTAACAGAGGCTTGAGTTTAAAAGACTGGTTTCTGTAAAAGGAGGGGGAACATAGAGAGTTATTGATATTTTTATATTGTATTATGTTGTTATGGGTTTATGCTTATTATATTTTTATATGGTATCATATTAGATTGGGATTGATGGGGTGTGTATATATATATATATTTATGCGCAAAAATATTAATTTAAACTGTTGTGTTATTGAGTTCTGTGGTACAAGGCCAGAGGAGCAGTGGTTGAGATAAAGCACATGAGAGCTTAATTGTTTTTAGAAACGCTGCCAGAATCCCGGATGGAAGGACACTGCATGGGAAAGGGCTATCTAATTAATTATCTTTATAGCCTAATGGGGTGGGGTTAATTGATATGGTTATAAAAGTGATATGTTTATACTTTCTTTCATTCCTGAGAAAAATAACTTTTATTACATGTATCTTCTTCTTCAATGAAAGCTGTTCCTTTTTCAAAGTACTGCCTTTTGTGTTGCAAGAGGGGCTGCAATTAGGACCCTGACAGATATCTCTCTCCCCTTCCATTCACCCTGCTATCCCAAAAGGGCTGGAGAGCATATCAAAACAACCACAGAACCTTTCCCTGCTCAGGTCAGTCAAAAATAAATGCACATAGTCAATGATCTCCTTCTGGACGAAGAGGCTGACCTGGCCTGTTTCACGGAGACCTGGCTAGGTGATGATAGCTCAGCCACGTGGGATCGGGCCTTACCAGCCGGGTTCTCCACCAGTGAGCAGGTAGGGGGACATTGCTTTGGTCCATAAAGACAATCTTGCTTTGGCCAGGATACCTATCTGTCATGCCCAGCCTGGAGGACGGCTTGGAGGACTCAGAGGATGAGCTAGAGCCCCTGGGACCTGAACCTGTAATGGAGAAGCCAGAGCCCCTGGAGCTTGAACCTGTAATGGAGGAGCCAGAGGCTGGCCCTAGTTCTGCTGGAGCAGAGTCTGTGGCCCCTCCAGAGGTTCAGCAGTCAAGTTTGCCTGGTGCTGAAGATGTGGACATGGAGGAGGATCTGGGCAGTGTGCCTACCTTCGAGGAGCGTCGAGCACAAAGAGAGGGCCTTCGAAGATCTCGGAGGCTTTATCAGAAGCGTGTTCCTAATCAGACACAGCTGAAGGCCGGCTCCTTGCCTTCTTAAGCACCTGGAGCATGTGTGGTTCTTTGCCAGTGGATATCTGACTCTTTTAGAGGAAAGACTCTGTCTCTAGCTCCGTTGGCTTCTTGTCTTGACTATCCGGAAACCTTGACCTTGGACTGCTTTATCGACCTGCCTATCTGTTATCCTGAACCTCGGACCGTCTGACAATCCTTTTGGTAATCCCTTTTGGTAAAGCTACTGCAACTCTCCAGGACTGTGTAGCTTACACTGACTTTGCTGTGCTGGGAGGGGGTTGTTTGTTTGAAAACTAGCTGCCTTATCAGCCCTTTGGCTGCTTTCCCGGACACTATCCGTAAGATAGACCACATCGAATGTGTTTGCCTCAGCTTAAAGACTAGTCACAATTGCTTAACAGACTCCCTAGCAGAGCTGCTGCTGGATTCGCCTAGGCTTTTGGTCCTGGGCGACCGCAACATCCCCTCGATGCCCCTCCTCAGCATGTGCAGGGATTGCCAGGGCCTAGATGCTGCTGCTTATTCTGCTGGTGGCCTTTGCGGGAAAGGAAGGTATGCTCTGGGGGTTCAGCGGCCTCCCCTTCCTTCCCTCCTTTCTTCCTTTGAGGAGACCGCAATGGAGCCCAAGGTGCAGAGCTGGACTCAGGAGGGAAAAGCAGGAAAGGAAGGCTCTAGTTTCTCTCTCTCTCTCTCTCTCTGTGTGTGTGTGTGTGTGTTTGCCTCTGCTGTTCTTATGGCTGGGAATGGAGCTGAGGACTGAGGAGAGAAGAAAGGGTCAGTTTTGGGCAAATTCAGAACTTCTGTGCATCAAAGAGTCCAGTGTGTTGAAATAACTAAGAATTTTATTGAGAACACATAGAAATTCAGTGTTTAAGCCAGAACTGCCCTCCCGAATCCAAGGGACATATTGAAACCGCAAAACCTAAAACTCCTCCCTCTTCCAAACCTAGCCCCACCTCCAATTCCCACAGTCTATGCCCCACAGGTAACAAGGCCATTCCCACAAACTAGCCCTTTCTGTCAATACCTTCCCCCAACTTTCTTCAGCCAGTATCCCACGCATTGCAAAAGCTATCATTTCCATAACTATTCAAGACAGCTCTAACAAATCACAGCCCCCCATCTATCTAACCTATACCACGACCCACAATCCCCACCCAAATTTACAAACCAAAGTAACTATATTATTAGCAATTTAAACCTAAAAATAACAAAATACAACTTTAAACCACAAGCAGACATATCGACAGACAAAGCTTATAAACAAAATCACAAGGGCCTTTTCTTAACACTACTGCATTGAAAATATATTTTTTGTATTCATTATTGACAAAAATAATGTTAGTTCACTACTGGGATTTGTGTGGCTTCTCTCCTGTGTGGATTCTCTTGTGTGTTACTAGATGTGACCGCCGAGGAAAACCTTTCTCACAATGCTGGCATTTGTGTGGCTTCTCTCCTGTGTGGACTCTCTGATGTATCACTAGGATTGACTTCAAATAAAAACATTTCCCACAATGCTGGCATTTGTATGGCTTCTCTGCAGTGTGGATTCTCTTGTGTGTCACTAGGTTTGACCTCCAAGAAAAATATTTCCCACAATGCTGACATTTATGTGACTTCTTTCTTGTGTGGATTCTGTCATGACTGACAAGTGATTCTGTAAACAAGGAAAATGACAGACAAGACAATCTCAGTGTTAAGAGAAGATGTTACCCCAAGATTTAGCCCCATGTTCACCTCTCCCTATTTCAGATTAGATTAATAAAGTTGGTGTGAGTGACCCTTTTCTGGATGCCCCCAAATCCATATAATGATTGTATCCTTACTCATAGGAGCTACCAAAGAAGAGATTGAGGGATGAGCCTTAAAACAACCTTAAGGCATCTCTAACACAGAGATGGACTACTGTTCGGAAGTGGGGTGGTCACATTGGACCCCAGGGGATCTCAGGGGAAACCCCAAATTGTGTTGCCTAAAAATATGGTATAATGTTTTGCCCCTCAATATCCCACAGCATCCCTTTGTGGAAGTGGAGGCCATTTTGCCACTGTTGGGCCCTCTCTGATCCATTGCAGGGCCAAGGGAGGCCTTTTTCCCATGAAGCCTCTCCAGAGCCTCAAAAGGCTGGAAGAGGGGTCACAAAAGCCAGGAAACCTGCTCAGGAATGGGCTGAGGACCATTCAGGGGCAAAAAGCATTAATCTCCATGGCTCCTTACCACAAAATTCCAGAATTGGCAGTTTAGGATTGGATATTGAGAATCCATACAAAGTGGAGAACAATAGTGCCTCACTAAAACTAGAAATTCCAAGATGCCACATGAAGTTGTTATTACAATTAAATTATGTGTGAAAGGGAACTAGGAATGGTAGTAGAGCACAAGTTGAACGTGTGTCTACAGTGTGATGCAGCAGCTAAAAAGGCCAATGTGATCCTAGGCTGTATCAATAGGAATATACTGTCAATATCAAGGGAAGTAATAGTTCCACTCTATTCTGTTTTGGTCAGGGCTCATTTGCAATGATCTTGTTAAGAAAAAAGCAACATGGGATATACAGTAAATGAAATAAAACATGTATGTGAGAGTCAGGATGACTCAGCAGAAGCCAATTGGGAACCACACAGGTGTAAATGGTAATACAATTAACAAGTCCTAACTGCCAAGGACAAAAATGTAAAGTGGATAATTGGACACACCTGACAATTGTTAAGTGGTCAAGGCTGAGATGATGAAATCATTAATTGTAGGATGAACCAAGAGAACCAATGAGAATGATGTACACGCCTACTGGGTGGAAACAGACAACAGTAGGTGGTACCTTGCTTTGACTATAATAATGACTATGCATCCCAATGTATTTTGTGGGTTGTAGAGTGGGTAGTAGTAGTGGATAGTGAGGAGTAGAGTATTGTCGTGTTGGATAGTTCTGGAGCTGTATATAGTAGAATAAAGTAGATCTTTTATTTAAGACTAATGAGATGTCTGGTGTCTTGGGTGAAGCTACAAGAACCAGCTGGATCCTGAAGAAGGGTGAAGACTTCTGTGGAAGCAAGAGTGAGAAGGCTTGGAGAGTTCGTCAGGGTCTTCAGCCTATTCTCTGTAACTCTTGCTAAGCTATAACCACTAGCCAAAACTGGTCAGCGCGGTGCACAACCAGCTGGTGAGTTCAAGCCAGAGGTGAAGAGCTACAACTCCCATCATCCCTGACAGATCTTGTGTCCAGATCTGGGCACCACAATTCAAACAGATGTTGAGAAATGGAGCATGTCCAGAGGAAGGAAACCAAAATGGTGAATGGTCTGGAAACCATGCTCTCTGAGGAATGACTTAGGGAGCTGGGTATGTTTAGCTTGCAGAAGAGAAGGTTGAGAGTGCATATAACAGCCCTGTTCAAGTATTTGAAGAGATACTGAGTATGGAGCAAACTTGCTTTCTGCTGCTCTAGAACAAAGGACGCAGAACAATGGAGGCAAGTGTTAGGAAGGATTGAATCAGGGGAATTTAATTAGCTCAAATTTACAAGAGGCGTGTCCTAACAACGCACGCAGCGGATTGGGTCCCTATGTATATACCAGAGGTCATATAGTCCAACCCCAAGAAACAGAGACTGCAATGTCAATGAGTTGCAAATAAAATATAAACATTTATTAAAGCCACACAACCAAAAAGGGATCACACACGCACACGCACATTCAATGCTAAAGCAAGGGAGGGGAAGAGTTGGGGGTAAAGGAGAAAGGATAGAGGCACCATTGAAATATTTACCTTAAGAGTCTTCTCCAAGCGACAGATGTGAAGGATGTTGGTAAGTGATCACGGCAGCGGGGAACGGAAAGCAAGCGGCAACCGCGATGGCTAGGAGCTAAGTTCCAGTGGGCTAAGCTAACAAGAGGCCCGAAAGAGACAGTGGGCTTTGGCTTGCCCAAGTGATTTCAGCAGGGCACAGTGCCCAAGAGAGCTCCGGAGCGATTGCTCAACAGAGTTGAGGTTTGGAACTGTAGCTCACAAAGCCCAAAGGAGGGCTGGAATCTGGGTCTTATTTATACTGCGAAACGTATCCTCAGGCTATAGCTACCTGCGGAACAAAGGTCTTCATGGCTATCTATTGACTAAGACTAAAGTTAAACAATGGATACACAAAAGGGACTGCCACTTCTTTGGGAGAAGACTACTATGTAGATGGCTGGGTACTTAATACCATCAATAGGTGAGGCAAACTTCCTTTGTCCTCATTCAGGTTGCCTGCGACAATGGCAACTCCCAGAACTGGTTATAAAGGTTTAAATCTACCTTTCTGCTTTAGCCATGGCCTGCTAGGCTTGTCTGGCTACGTGGTCAGCTCGCTTTTGGGATAATGGCGGCTGTGATGGGGTCAGTCAGGGGTCATGATTTTTGATCGCTTGGTACCCAAAATGTATATAAATCCAAACTCGATCACACAAGCCACAGGAAAAAAGGTTCCACCAAAATATTAGGAGGAACTTCCTGACAATAAGAGCTATTCAACAGTGGAATATACTCCATCAGAGCATGGTGGCATTGCATTATGGTTATTATTATTATTATTATTATTATTATTATTATTATTATTAATAATTTCAAATTAACGGACATGGAACAATGGATGCAAGCCACAGGGACAAGAGATTGCACTTAAACCTTAGGAGGAACTTCCTGATAGTAAGAGCTCTTCAAAAGTGGAATATACTCCCTCAGAGTTTGGTGGAGTCTCTTTCCTTGGAGGTCTTTAAACAGAGGCTGGATGGCCATCTCTTGAGGATGCTTTGAATGCCTATTCCTGCATGGCAGAAGACTGAACTGGATGGTCCTTGTGGTCTATTTCAACTCTTTGATTTTATAATTCTAAAGTGGAATCACAGCACTCTGACAGTGAATTATGAAAAGGCCCTCAGTCTTCAAAGGAAGTGAAATGGATTCAGGTTCCTTACCCACAGAGGCTACATTTCCATAATTCTCCATCATCACATAACTGTACATCAGTCTCTGTTTCTTCGTTAACAGTTTCCATTCCTCCTCAGTGAAATATACAGCCACATCCGCAAAGGTCACCTGCAATAGAAAATAGCCCTGATCCAGAGAGTGACTAAACAAAAGGGGAGGAAAGCACATGGTGCATTGCAAATATTATTTCAACACTTCAGAATCCAGTCCAGGAAATAAACTTTAAATTCTGGAAGCAAGCAAAAAGCTACAGCCTTTGAGATCCAGTTTGTCTCGAATCCTTTCAATATAATATACAATATGATAAACAATTTAAGTCCAGAGATATTCTTCCATATCATCCAGCATTTCACAGATGGGGAAACCAACACACATGTGGACAAGCAACACCAGAAGTGGGTCAAGATGGCCAAAGTTGTTAATGATAAAGATCACACAAGCGAGAAAGGGTACAGCATTTTGCTTTTGGCTCAAACTCCTGCCCCCTTCTCTCCTCCCCTCTCCCCTCTTTTGCACTGATGGGCTGTAGACTCTTTTGAACCTGGAATGCACTTTGCAACAACTTAATTGACCTGTGGAGAAAGGAGGAAATGGGAAGAGGAGAGTGAAATAGGACATTTCCTAAGCCCCTGAAAAAATGAGGAGACAGAGGCTTAACCAGGACTCTCTCTGCCAAACTGGGACAGTATCTTCTTCCCTTGCTTTCATGATCCAGCCCAGACACAGATGAAAATAACAGTCAGGATGGCAACTTACCAATGAGCTGTTAAGCCTCGGCAGCCTCTTTCTGTTGGAGCCCAGCTCCGTTTGCTTGGCCTTTGTGTTGGCCATCAGGTGGGAAGGGGGATCCTGGTGGCCCTGCACTTTGGTCACTTCCAACAAACAATGTCCCAACACTGTGTACAAGGGGATCGCAATGAAGTTCCTGAGAAAAGAGACCAGGGTAAGGCATGGTTTAGCAAGAAACCCTGCAGCAGTCAAAGACACAGAGAACAGCATCCTGCTGATGACATACGCAGGTAACATATGCCTCCTTTGGGCCGATGTAGAGGTGAGCATCCCCTTCCTCCCTCTGCGCCAAACAAAACCCCCTGGACCTAGCACAGACTCACTGCAGCTCCCCTACACAACACTTACTCCATGCCTTGTGAGAGTAGCTGGGGATCAGGGGATGGGGAATTGGAAAGGGTCCTGACTATGTCCTCATAGCTGGATGTGAAATGAGTGCATTATCTGCTGAAACCTGCAGAGGTCCACAATGCCCTCAGAGGAAGATTTCTTAATTTTGTTTCTGACTACAGAAACACAGCTGGATGCTTCTCTAATACCTCACACCCAACACTCTCACCAGGCATGGAATGGCTATGCGGGATGGCTTCCACAACTGTATGGTAGGACCTGGGTCACTGAATGGCCAGTTGTAGTCTGATTCCACTCGGAGCAACACTGGAGCATAGAGGGTTTTGCTGGGTCAGGCTGTCTGGCTGGTGGTTCCTCATTCTCCCAATGGCCAAACCGGCAGAACTCTCTATGCTCCAGTGTTGCTCTGGGTGGAATGAGTCTACAAATGGCCCTTCCCCAGGGAGGCCCCCGGTCAAGAAGGGCAGGAAAGGAGCTCTCTCTTCTCAGGCTGCTCCCCTTCCATGGGATCCAGCCCTTCTCCCAGGATCGGGGGGCACCAGAGTATTGAGCTGATGGGAAGGGAGCACCCAATTTCCATGGCAGTCTTCTGCATGCAAAGAAGTCATAATTCTGAGAGTGTCTCTGCCCATGTGGAGAGTGCCCATTTTCCAAACTGTTGTCTATCCATCTTGTCTTGGGAATATCCTGTTCCAGCCACATGCAGACCTAAATCCTAGCCTGTATCCTATGCCTAGTCCTGATCAGAGTAGAATCACTGAATCAATTGGGTTTATCTAAATGTTGACCCACCAGTCACTTATGGGTTCAATGGGTCTGCTCTCTGGAGTTAACCAACAGGATTCAGGACTCCTCCGATTTTTAAATGCAGGAATGCAAATTTTTCATGCTGTGTCATCATCACTGATGAGAATTTGACTTCTCTTTCACACAGAGGAGGAGGGGGAGGACCTGCTTTATGTCTCAGGTGGAGAAGCTCTAGCTCTTGGGCTGGATGAGACCTGCATTACCTTACAGATCTAATCCATGCCCTCCCATCATTGTGGCCCCCTCCGCATTTAAACACTGGTCAAAATAATTACTTTATTTTTACATATGAGACTATTTTTCTAAACTTAACTGCTGCGTTTCCTATGTCAGTCATAGCAGGAGCATGAAGTGTGAATCTCCTCCCTCTGCTTGCTAAAGCCACATAGAAATTGAGGCATGTACATTTGTGTGCATTGTTTCTGAATGGATCTATTGTTAAAAATCACAATTTCTTCATTTTTCCTTGAATATTTTTTTAAAAAGATGCAAACGGCTGAATATGTTGCACTTATACAACAAATATTTATAAATGTATAGGAATGAGTGGCAGGAGTGAATCCAGGGGGCTGAGGGGGGGTTTCCTTTCCCAAAGGGGGAGGCAAGGACCGGTGGGACCCCCCCCCCCATCTAGGACCCAAAGGGAGGGTCTCTGTCCCAACTCTCTCTTCCAGTCTCCAAAGCCCAGCTTCCCCACTGGCCCCGAGTCCCGAGAACATTATTCCCCACAGTCACAAGCAGCACAAAATGGCCGTCCGAATACAAAATGGCCTCCTTAGTCTCAATGCTTGGCAGTTGGCAGTTTGAGGCCTTCAGGGAACCCAAAATGGAGGATGAAAGGGCCTCAAAGTCGGAAGGGCCCCAAACAGGATTTCTGATCCTAAAGAAAGGTTTTCCTGATCGCACCCGATGGCTGTGAGAACACAAAAGTCCCCAAACAGTCCCTTATCCTTGTTGTTTGTTTGTTTGTTTGTATGTTTGCTTGTTTGTTTCATTCTTGATAATATGAGATGATCTGGTCTTCCTTCTTGCCTGAAAATCTCTTAATATGGAAACTGGGGAGACTTTTAAAACCTCCCAAAGGAGCCACTTTTGGCCTTGTTTGGGGGACAAGACAAATCCCAGTGTTTGTGGAGAATAAGAATAAGGATTGTATTAAAACTATCCTCCCATTTCTGATCCCTTTTAAAACCCATGTTCCCCAAAAAGAGCAGAGCTTTGTAATAAGAAAACCCTCTCATAAAAGAGACACAAAAGAGACACAAAGAGACACACTTCCTCCCTTTTGGCCCAAGGAGCCTGGCCTCCTTCTGACTCTGGAGCCTCAGGAGAGAAAGAGAAGCCTCTGTTCAACTGAGGCCTCAGAGAAGGTTCTGGAACATTCTTCCCCACAGTCACAAGCAGCACAAAATGGCCGCCAGAACACAAGGAGGCTGGGACTGAGACTCCAGCCAATCAGGGCCAGGGATGACTCATAAAGGTATAAGTCTGAGTGCACTTAGATAGAGATGCCTACACATACATATACATATATATAAACACAGATATACAGATGTATATGCACTAACACACATGCACACATCCATCTGTTGTTCTCCACTGTTCTGGTCCGTTGTTCCAGGTGATGCTGGAGAAGAGGCCCTGCCTCCAGTGGAAGCAGAGGCTGCTGATGATGAGGAGAGGGACTCCTTCCCCAATGCATTGCTCACCTGGAGGGCCAGCACCAGGAAGACCAGTTCCCCCACCTTCACAAAGGCCCCATTCCCTCTCCCTCATTTGCCCTGGATAGAACTGGGCAGATTCGAGTGACCCCATATCGAATCTCCCCAGAAACAAGTTCCTACTACCCTTGACCTCAATCGGGGTAATCTACCCCCTGAACTTGACCCAATCATGACCGGGGCTGAGTTCATATTTGCTGGCAGCAGGGAAGAGCTTCCAAAAAGAAAGGGTCAATAGTCCGCTTTCAGAAAAACCATGCTAAGGGGGATTTGCCCTGGATCTCTTGTGCAACACCCTGATCGAGTTGTGTTAAAATTGGAACAAGTGTGAACTTCCAACTTTTAAAACGGTTTGGGAACCGGGATAAAAGGTAGTCTGAATGGCCCCTACATTTAAGGGTGAAGGGAGCAAGAAACAACAAGCAAAGTCTAAACACTTCCTTTGACCATTGCAGCATTGGCGCATGTTGCCACCCTCGAACAGTCAATGGCTCAACTGCAGCAAGGCCAGGAGCAGCACAGAATGTGGTTATACAACTCGGTGTGTGGTGCTCCCCAAACAATGATGTGGGTCTTCCTTTTTTTATTTTCAAAAATGTTTATTACACTGAGATATTCCCATGATAGTATTTAAATGACCAAATATCGACCAAATATTAAGTATTAATTTGACGGAATGTTATCACCCTTTTCTTCAAATGTTTTAAGACAATTCCATTCCATTTCTAAATCTTCTTTTGATTTCCCTCTTAGTAAGGCAGATACTACATCCTTATTTCTAGCTTCATATTTCTTAATCAACCAATCTTCAATAGAAGGATTAATTGTAGATTTCCAAAAATGAGCAAATATGATCCTTGCATATGAGACCATATATAAAACAATTCTATTGTATTTTACTGACTTTATGTTGTGTGTTATGTTTATTAAAAATGAATTTGGTTCAAAGGGAATATTTATATCAAGAATGTTTTGGATTCTTCCATGAATCCTTTGCCAGAATCCTTTAATGCATGTCCACCAATATGAAAGAAGCTTCCCTCGGGTTCCCCGCATTCCCAGCACTTAGTATTCCCAGGTTTGTATATCTGGTGGATTTTGGGGGGTTAGATACCACCTGTATAACATTTTGATATCATTTCCTTTATAGTTTTGGCACAGAGTGAATTTATTTGTTCCTTTCCATGATTTTTCCCATTCCTCCATAGTTATAGTTTTATTTATATCACGTGCCCATCTTACCATGCTGTGTTTAATAATTTCATCTTCTAGATCTCTTTCTTTTAAAGGTTTATAATATTTGGATATGTGTTTACCTTTTTTGTCTATCATGATTTTATCTATTTCATTGTTATCCATCGTTAACCCAGGAGCTTTATTATCCGCCTTAAAACGATTGTTTAATTGGTTGTATAAAAACCAATCCTTCATGTTTCCTCTTTCATTAAGTTCTTCCATAGATTTCATATTGTATTTTCCTTCTGGTGTTTTCTTTATTAAATCTCCATATCTTAGCCATTGTCTATCTTTCTCCTTTGTTCTATTGTAATAGGCTTCTTGCAATGACACCCAAAATTGATGTCTCATTTTATATCATACTTTAAGCAATGATCTTCTTATAACATGATGGTTAAAAGTATCATTATCTTTTGGTTTTGTATACCACATATATGCATGTATACAAAGATTCAGGTTAGCTTTTTCTATATTCAATAAATTCTTGTTTTCTAATTTGAATCATTCTTCTAGCCATTTGAGACAAGCTGCATAATAATACAGCTTAAAGTTTGGTAAGTTACATCCCCCCTTGAAGCAAAGATCATTTACTAAGGCAACCATAACAGTTTCGACTCCGTATCCCATCCTGAAGCCAGTTTGAAATAGGTCCAGATAATCTGTCTCATCCAAGACCACTTGGAGATGAAGAGCAACTATCCTCAAAATTATGTTGGTTAGAAATGGGAGATGGGAGACCAGTCTGTAATTTTTCATGTCCAAGGGATCTAGGGAGGGCTTTTCCATAAAGGGCCGTAGCACCGCTTCTTTTAAGCATGATGGAAAATAGCCCTAACTAAGAGATGCATCTATGATATATTTCAGGTGATATAAAAAGGGCAAGGGTTGGGAGTGCAAGTACTCCTCTTCACGCTTCCAAGGAGCTTGGCCACATCCTCAGTACTCAAATTCAAATTGATCCAGTATGATCTTACTCATGGACACCTCACTTATAGTCTCCGCAATAATGCTGACGTCCAATTTGGCTCTTATCTGAGAGATATTGTCTGTGAAATAGTCATTTAAAGTATCATAGTTAGCTGTGGAAGGCTCTAATAATGGGTTCCGGGAGGAAGGTGCCTGAAACAGGTCCCAAATCCTCCCCCCCCCCGACTTCAGCAGTCCCTTTATGCTTCTCTTCCCTTGGCACTTTCATTCCTTTCAGATGCCCCAAAGATCCCTTCTCAGCATGCGCAGGGATCGTAAGGCCTTTGCTGCTGCTGCTGTTTATTCCATTGTCGGCCTTTGGAAGAAGGGAAGAACTACGGCCTTTTTTCCTTCCTTCCGGAATGGAGCCCAAGCTGCGGAGCTGGACTCAGGAGGGAAAGGCTGGGAAGGCTCTGGTTTGTACATATAGCTCTGTCTCTCTGAGTATATATGTGTGTTTGCGTCTGTTTTTATGGCTGGGAATGGAGCTGAGGGCTGAGGAGACAAGAAAGGGTACATTTTGTGCAAATGCAGAATTTCTGTACACCAATGAGTCCAGTGTGTTGAAACAACAAAAACTTTATTTCAAACACACAATCAGAAATTCAGTGTTTAAGTCACAGCTGCCCTCCCCAAACCAAACAATGATGTTTATCACACTATGCTCTTAAAGAGGTACTATTCCAGTGTGACTCCTCTAGCAGCCTCCTGTTGCATGCTGGGATTGGCAGTTTTAAGGAGCTGAACTTCTCTGCCTGCGAATTCTAAATACCCCTCCTTAAAACTGCCAATCCCAGCATGCAACAGGAGGCAGCTAGAGGAGTCACACTGGAATAGTACCTCTTTAAGAGCTCGTCTGATAAACACCATTAAAACCCAAAACCTAAAACATCACACTCGTCCAAACCTGGCCCCCACCCTCCAATTCCCACAGTCTATGTCCCACAGATAACAAGGCCCCCTTTGCCTTTCTCACAAACTAGCCCTTTCTGTTAATACCTGTCCCCAACTTTCTTCAGCCAACATCAAACAAATTCCAAATGCTATCATTCCCATAACTGTTCTAACCAGCTGCAACCAATCCCATCCCTCTGTTTAACTAACCTATTCCACCACCCATAATCCCCACTCAAATTTATAAACGAAAGCAATAATCTATAATAAAGGCAATTAAAACCTCAAAATAACAATATATAATTGAATAACATAAACAGGCATATGGACACACAAACCTAACACACGGATTCACAAGGGCTTTTTCTTATCACCACAAGATTTAAAATATATTCTTTGTTTTGCTTCTTGATAAATATAATGTTAGTTCATTTCTGGAATTTGTGTGGCTTCGCTCCTGTGTGGACTCTCTGATGTCTCACTAGGTTTGACTTATCAGAAAAACATTTCCCACAATGCTGGCAT
>JACSCI010000170.1:38260-52419 GCA_016801065.1 Sceloporus tristichus | reverse complement strand
CAGAGAGTCCACACAGGAGAGAAGCCATACAAATGCCAGCATTGTGGGAAATGTTTTTCTCAGAAGTCACACCTAGTGGCACATCAGAGAGTTCACAGAGGAGAGAAGCCACACAAATCCTAACATATTTTCAATCTAGCAGTGCAAAGAAAAGGCCTTTGTGATCTTATTTGTAAAATTTCTCTGTCAATATGTCTCTATGTTTTCAAGTTGGATTTTGTTAAGTTTAGGTTTTAATTGCCAATAGTACAGTATAGATAATTGCTTTGGGTTGTCAATTTGGCTGGGGATTGTGGGTTGTGGTATAGGTTAGGTAGATGGGAGGTTGGGATTTGTTGCAGCTGGTTAGAATAGTTATGGGAATTATAGCTTTTGCAATGTGTGGGATTTTGGCTTAAGAAAGTTGGGGGCAGGTATTAACAGAAAGGGCTAGTTTCTGGGAATGGCAAAAGGGGGCCTTGTTACCTGTGGGGCAGAGACTGTGGGAATTGGAGGTGGGGGCTAGGTTTGGAAGAGGGTGATGTTTTAGGTTTTAGGGGTTTTAATATATTGTTTGTATTGGAGTGGTCAGTTCTGGCTTAAACACTGAATTTCTATGTCTTCTCAATAAAGTTCTTTACTGTTTCAACACACTGGACTTTGATGCACAGAATTTCTGAATTTGCCCAAAAGTGACCCTTTCTTCTCTCCTCAGTTTTCATCTCCATTCCCAGCCATAAGAACAGCACAGACACACAGACACAAACATACAGGATACACAGAGAGAGCTATATTTCCAAAGCAGAGCCTTCCTTTCCTGCCTTTCCCTCCCTCTGCACCTTGGCCTCCATTGCGGTCTCCTCAAAGGAAGAAAGGAGGGAAGGAAGGGGAGGCCACTGAACCCTGGCGCATACCTTCCTTTCCCACAAAGGCCGCCAGCGGAATAAGCAGCAGCATCTAGGCCCTGGCAATCCCTGTGCATGCTGAGGAGGGCCTTTGGGACTATATGCGCCTGCATAGTCTCAGCCCCAGAAGCCATTGCTGCCCTCACAGTCTGTTCTGAGGGAGGGAGAGAAGTGGGGAGAGCCCTTGTTCATTCAGAAGAATGGCTGGAGGGGAGAAGCCCCTCTTCTCCCCCCAAAGAAAGGCAGGGGTCCTGCAAGGCCTCCTCTCCCTCTTTCCTTCCCTGCCCCCTCCTTGGGGGATTCCTTGGGTCCCGGATACTAGGGGAGTTGTTATGATAAATGAAGGCCAGTCGGACCCTTGGAGAGAGGCATGGCCATGGAGGGGAGGGGGATCCAAAGGTAAAAAGGTCTTTGAGGATCCCCCTCCCTCGTGGAAAGTGGGGCTGAGGAGAACCCCTCTCTTCTGATGCCTCATTTGGGGAAGAGTTTTGTGCCAAATAGAAAGCATCGCACAGGATAGGATTCAATAGCATTTTTCTTGGGGGGGGGGAGTTTTCTCTGGAGTCCTGGGGGAGGGGGCTCTGGGGGGAGAGAAGAGCCAAAATCCTCTTGGCCAAAGCCAAGAGGAGGGAGACGGAGGGACCTCAAAACTCTGGCAATCCCCTGTCAACCTGGGAAATAGGCTTAGAGACCCACAGGGTCCAGATTGGGCACCCTCCCTCACATACTTACCTTCACAACAACCCTGCAGAGGAGGACCAACAGAGAGACCCACAGCCCCAGAAACATTCCTCCCCAGTTCTGGGAGCATACTGAAATGGCTTTTGACTCCCTTGAAGAGAAGTTGTTGTTGTTGTTGTTGTTATTATTATTATTATTATTATTCTACTTTTTCCTCAATGGAATCAAAGAGGATTACAGTAATAAAATAACATACAATTTAAGAAATACAATTAAAATTCCAAACCCCCAACCCTTCTCCCAATTATAAAAACATTAATCAACCCTTAAAAATCCTATTAAACAGCAAGAAAATTTAAAACTTTCATAACACAATACAGTAAAAAAGTTTTTTCGGGCAAGAAATGGGTCGTTTTCTGAAGGAGAGAAGGGAGGGCAGGAACAATATCCATCAATAGCAATTTCCATAACAGTAAAGATGGCAAGGGTAAGGGTCAGGGGGAGGGGGAGGCAAGTCAATAGATCTCATCTAGTCTGGAAAGAGGTCCGTCTTAACAGCCTTCCTAAAGGCTTCCAAGGTGTTAATAGGACGGATCTCATCCGGAGCTCATTCCAGAGTGAACCAACACCTTGTATCTTGCCCGGAAACTTACGGGCAGCCAGTGGAGGGATTTAAGAACTGGTGTAATGTGGGCAGTTCTAGAAGTGCCTGTAACCAACCTGGCTGCCATATTCTGTACCAATTGAAGTTTCTGAACTTGGCACAAGGGTAGTCCCATGTAGAGTGTGTTACAGAAGTCAAGCTGAGAGGTGACCAGCACATGTACTACTGTTTCAAGGTATCCCTGCTCCCTGCCCCATGTCTCCGAATGATCTCACCCAGCAGCTTCATATAAATGTTGAATAGCATTGGGGACAGAATTACGCTTTGAGGGATGTCCGACTTGAGCTCCCTCTTGGACGAAGTGACAGGAATCTGCCCACTCTCCCATATGTTCCAGAAGGATACTGTGGTCAATGGTATTGAAGGCCGCTGAGAGGCCTTCAGTAGCACCAGCAGGGTCACACTACTTCCCCTTTTCAAAGAGCTGTCGATGCTCAGACGGAGGTCATCGACTAAGGTGACCATGGCTGTCTCAACTCTGTAACCCGTCCTAAATCCAGTTTGAAATGGATGTAGAAAAATCCATTTCTTCCAAAACTGCTTGGAGTTGAATGGCGACTGCCCTCTTCAATACCTTGCCTAAGAATATTAAGATCCAAACTGGCCTGTAATTGTTTCTGTCCAGAAGTCAAGGGGAAGGCTTTTTTTAGAAGTGGTTTAACCACCACCTCTTTGACGCAAGATGGAAGACAGCCTTCCCTGAAAGATGCATTCGTTATGTTTTCAGCAGCATCTTGATGGTATCTCCTCCTGGACGGCCAGCCAAGACAGGCAAGGATTGAGAGAGCGAGTCCTCTTTATCATACTCCCAAGGAGCTTGGCCACATCCTCTGTACTAATTGACTCAAATTCATCCAGAAGAAGAGTATAGGCAGAGGCTCTGGATACCTCTCCTGTTGCCTCTGTCGTAAGGCCGGCATCCAAATCTGCTCTCATCTGAGAGATTTTGTCTGTGAAGTAGTTATTAAAAGCATCACAGCAGGCTTTTGTAGGTTCTAATAAGGACTTCAGGGTTCTGGAAGCTATATATTAAATGGGACAGTATTTAAAAATATGTAGTTTGGCAAATGGGTGATATAACCCAAGAAAAAAGATTAGTTCACAGAGACTGGAAGAATCTTAAAGTAAAAGTTGAATGAATAGCTGTGTATATGCAGAACATGTTCCCGTCTATAAACTTCGCTGTCAAACATACTGGTGTTGACCAGATGACAGACAAGCGTCGGTGGGACCCCAAAAAGCGATCAACCAAGTGGAAAAGGAGATTCAAAAGAGGGGAAAAGACCAAAGATTGTGATGAACTATGTAGAGAACGGGATGATTTTGATAAGGGACACTTTACGGTCTACAGAAGAAGATGTAAAGATTGCTCAAGGCACTCAATGAATGTGGTCCAGTGAAACAGGAGGAAGCAAAGACTTTTTACTAGATGAGGTGTTAAGTCCACAGCTGGTAAAAAGAAACAAGTGGTCGGTTACAAGGCCTGATCCAGAGAAGACTCCTAAAAAGGACAATGATATAATTGAGTTGATAGACTAGGAAACCAATATATTGTTGTTTGCCATTATTATAATGGAAGATGAAATGTTTTCAAAACCATACTGGGAAAGGGGCAAAGTAGTTGGAGATGAAGTTCCATCAATAAGAGAAAAGGGTTAAAAGATTAAATAGGTTTGATAAAAACATTTAAATGGAACATATAAAGATCTAAAGTTGGGGAAAAGGTTATTTAAGTGTTATTAAAACATTAAAACCCAACAAGTGATAAGGGATATGGTTATAATATGCTAAACTTATAAGAAAATGATGGTAAGTTGTTATAACAGGTAGAATTGATATTAGACATATGTTTAAAAGGGGAACATACAGGAAAATACCAAAGATATTTAAGTTGGAAATGGTTATTGATAAAACAAGTATATGAAATATATCACATGTGTCACCTGATGTGTGTATAATGTTATATATAATGGATAAGTATAATTGATAACTGGGAGTTCCTTGGACCATAGAACCGTTTGGTTCTGTGTCTCAATGAACCTATTAAAGGGGGGAGGCGTGTGACGGACTGACTTACAAACCAGCCAATCAGAAGCCAGAGACTCTAAGCCAATCAGGTGCTGGTTGAGGAGTTTGAAGCTTCCGCTTGGCAGTTGGGTGGAGTCAGTTAGGGTTTGCAATCCTGAGGGATGAAGCGGGAGTTCAGTGGGAGATAGTGATAGAGAGGATGGGAACAGTAGAGTCCAAGAGAGGGCTGGGTTCCCATAGTTCCTGAGGGATGGTTACTTAAGGAACTGCTTTGTCCAGAGAGGGACAGGATTAGTTCTGGAGAGTCTGGAGAAGAGAGACTCAGTGGAGCCAGACTCAGGAAGAGGGCTTTGGCTTACATCATTTCTTGAGTGATAGTATAGCCTGTGTGGAGGAGTTATTATTATTATTATAGAGTTAAAACCAGACCTGTATATATGTAATGAAAGAAGACATAGTAGTAACAACTCCATGTCAAAGATACCTTTGCCTATTCTGTTTTAAAAATAAACTTATATCCTTGTTTAACCAGCCGCTTGATCTGTGTTTTAAAATCCATCCACACGACTGTCCTTCAAACACCCAAAGAAGTGTCGGGTCAAAATAGAAGAGAGGATTGTGAATCGTTACATCATCTATTAGAGATTTAAATCTGATTCTAGGTCTTTTCCAGCCCTGATGGATTTTTGCAGGTCCTTCTGCCATTCTAAAAATGGTTTGTCATTAAGAAGGATAGTATAGTCTGAAATGAAAATAGTAATTTTGGCGGTACGTTCATTTTAATTGCCGTTATCCTATCCAAGAGGGATAGGTTGAGTTTAGCCCATCTATTGAGATCTTGGTTGATATCACCCCATATTTTCTTGTAGCTGTTTCTAAAGAGCTCTTGGTTTTTAGAGATGAACTCAACACTTAGATATTTGACCCTTTTTCCTACTTTAAAGCCAGTCTCCTCTTGTAGATTTTCCTGATCGTTTTTTGTTAAATTCATGGCTAAAATGTTTGTCTTATCCCTATTAATCTGGAAACCTGAATGCTGTCCATATTTCTTTAATTTATAAAGTAGGGGATTAACACTTTCTATTGGGTGAGATAAGTATATCACCACATCGTCCGCATATAGTTTAAGTTTGTACTCTTCCTGCTTCATTTCCAGGCCTTTGGTCTTATTATCTTCTTTAATGCGAGTACTCAGAGTCTCTAAAGTGGCCATAAATAACAAAGGTGAGAGGAGTATCTCTCATTAGAGGAAACACCTTCGCTTTCCCCCCATTAATAATAAATCTGACTGTTTGTTTTCTATAGATTGCTTCTATACAACTGATAAAGTTATCTCCTAGAACCATTTTTCTTAAGGTTTCCAGCATGAAGTTCCAATTAACTTCATCGAACGCCTTTTTGGCCTCAAGAAAAATCATAGCTGCTTTTTTATCCGTTTTCTTCTCATAGAAGTCTATAATATCTATTAAATTCCTCGTGTTGTTTCTAAGGTGCCTTTTTGGGAGGAAGCCCCTTTGGTCTTCGTTTATGATAATTTGTAGGGTTTTTAAAAATCTTTCTGCTAAGACCATTGCAAAGATTTTATAATCATTGTTAAGGAGAGAAATCAGTCTGAAATATTTCACCTCCAGCACTTCCTTACTTTCTTTAGGAATCAGTACAATATCATCTATCTTCCAAGAGTCAGGCGTTCTTCTTTGTGAGAGTCTATTAATGATTTATAGAAGGGTTTAATTAGCTCTTTCTGTAAGCTCTTGTAATATATAGCTCTTAGGCCATCTGTCCCTGGCGCTTTGGATGCCTTGGTTTTACTTATTGCTTCTAGCACCTCAGGAGCCGTTATTGGTTTATTAAGTCTGATTCTCTGTTCTTCATCAGTCTTTACTACGTCTTGTCTGTCCAAAAATTCTTGTACAGTGGTACCCCGGGATACGAATGCGCCGGGTTACGAATTTTTCGGGTTACGAAAAAATCCCATAGGGAATTATTGCTTCGGGTTACGAATTTTTATTCGGGTTACGAAAAAATTTTCGGTGCTTTTTTCGGCTTTTTCGCACGGAACGCGGCTTTCCCCATTAGCGCCTATGGCAATTCGGCTTACGAAGGTTTTTCGGGTTACGAAATTAACCGCGGAACGAATTAATTTCGTAACCCGGGGTACCACTGTATCTTCTCCTGGGAAATATATTCTTTTTTGTATAGATATGTGAAATATTTATATAAACATTCTTTCATATGTTTTGACTGGAATAAATCTTGTCCCCTTCTTTAACCCTTGAAAAGATTCGTTTCTCCATTTCCTTTTTCAGTTTCCATGCTAACCATTTTCCAGGTTTATTATCATTCTCTAAGTGTTTCTGTTTGATGTGTCTTAATTTTTTCTCCTGGTCTTCTATTAGCCATCTGGATATTTCCTTTTGAATCTTCTTAATCTGTTGTTGAACCATTTTGTTTTGGGGTTTTTCTTTAAGTAATTGTTCCTTATCCTTTAACTTTTCCTGTAGTTCTTTCCAAGTCTTTTCTCTATTTTCATTTCCTTTCGTAAGATTGTTTCAAAGAGAAACCCCTCATTACTGCTTTCCTTGTGTCCCAGACGATCTCTGGGCTGACTTCTCCATTCAGATTTTCTTCAAAGAAGGATTTAAGTGGGTTTGTTTTTGCTTTATCTAGACTTTTTCCGTCTTTTAACAAAGTCTCATCTAGTCTCCATATCAGTTCCTTAGGTTTATTCTTCAAAGACAAGAAAATTGGGTTGTGAACCAACAGGATTTTTGGTAGGGTTTCTCCTACTTCCACCATTGTGCTAATAGTCGGGGAAGTCAAGAACATATCTATTCTCCACCAGGATTGATGGATGTTTGAAAAGAACGTAAATCCCTTACAGACTATACTTGATTCTCCAGTATCTTCTAATGCGAAGGCTTCTTTTAATTCAAAGAAAGATTTTGGCAATTTCCCTTGCTTTAAGTATATTTTGTTGTCTGCTTTTCTATCTATCTGGGGGTCTATCAGTCTATTCCAATCTCCCATCATTAAGGTCCTATCGCAGATACGGTCTGGCATTTGTCTTTTCCATTTTCCAAAGAACAGGCCTTTATTTCCTAAGGGTACATAAACTCCCACCATTAGGATCCTTTGGTCTTGTAAAGTAACTTCTACACCAAGCAAGAATCCATTGGGGTCTGAGAATGCCTCTTTAGATTCTGATTTATCCTTTACATAAATCACTACACCTTTTTTCCTCTTTTTTGAGGCTGCTATGTATTCTTTCCCCAATTTGGCGTTTTTCAACAATCTTATATCCTCTTTCTTTATATGGGTTTCCTGAAGGAAAATGACATCAAGTCTCTGTTTCCCTCAATAATGAGAAAGTTTACCTCATTTTGGGGGCTGTTAATTCCTTTAACATTCGATGATAGGATGTCCGTCTTTTCCCATTTCATCATCATGTTCTCCATCTATATCGTCTTCTCTTGTGTTTGGATCTGGTTTCCTAAGCAATTCTCCTTTTTCTGTTTCTTCTTCTAAGCTCTCTTCCTCCTTTTCCTCTTCTCCTTTTCTGGGGTTGTTTCTTTCTTCTTTCTGACTGTCCCCTTTATTAAGTTCTTTTTCATTCTCATGTAGAAAATTTATTACTTTTTGTACCGAGTTGTTTTGTTATCTTTTTTGCTTGAATTATAAAGATAGGCCCTGAGGTAGTTCCCATTTGTAGCAGATTCCATTGCTGCGCAAAACCTTAGTCAGTGGTCCATATTCCTTCCTCTTCCTTAACAGTTTCCCAGAGATATCTTTAAACAATAAAATTTCATTTTCTTCAATTCTGAATCTTGTATGAAAGTGTTGTTGGAGAATTGCTTCTTTCATTTGAGTCCTAACAAAATAAATCACGATATCTCTGGGCAGTCTCTCCTGTTTTGCGACCCAGGAGCTTATTCTAAACATCTTGTCCACCTCAAGGAGAAAAGGTTCATTATCTAGATCCATAAATTCAGCCAAGGCCGGTATTATCCTTTTATATAGATCTTCGTCCTTCTGTTCAGGAAGACCTCTTATTCTAAGACATCTCTCCCTAAATCTTTGCTCTAACTTAATTCTTTCTGCTGTATCTTCAGTATGTTCTTTTGTTAATCTCTCTATCTCTTTTCCCAATATTTTAATTTCTTCCTCCAGGAATGTCACTCTTTCCCTGGTTTGTGTTAATTCTGATGTTATCTTTTCCAGAGAGTATTTAAGTTAAGCAACGTAGTGAACATTAAACCAACAGAATCCCCAGACTTTTCCTAGTCTTTAAGCTGAGGCAAATACATTTGATGTGGTCCATCTTATGGATAGGTATCCTGGCCAAAGCAAGATTGTCTTCATGGACCAAAGGCACTCCCCTTACCTGCTCACTGATGGAGAACCCGGCTGGTAAGGCCTGATCCCAGGTGGCTGAGCTATCATCACCCAGCCAGGTCTCCATGAAACAAGCCAGGTCAAACCTCTTAGTCCAGTAGGAGATCATGGACTATGTGCATTTTATATTTGACTGACCTGGCATTACACAAGAGCAGGGGAAGGTTCTGTGGTTGGTTTGGTATGCTCTCCAGCCCTTTTGGGATAGCAGGGAGAATGGAAGGGGAGAGAGATATCTGTCAGGCTCCGAACTGCAGCCCATCTTGCAACACAAAAGGCAGTGCTTTGAAAAAGGAACAGCTTTTATTGAAGAAGAAGAAGGTACATGCAATAGAAGTGACTTCTTTTGTCAGGAATGAAAGAAAGTATAAACATATCAATAAAGCTAATTAATTGGATAGCCCTTTCCTGTGCAGCGTCCTCCCATCTGGGATTCTGGCAGCTTTTCTAAAAACAATTAATTTCTCATGTGCCTTTTCTCAACCACTGCACCTGTGGCCTTGGACCACAGAACTCAGCCACACAATAGTTTTAATTAACATTATGTCTTAACACTATATATATATATATATATATATATATATATATATATACACACACACACACACACACATATATATATATATATATATATTATAATATGAAACCCCATCAATCCCAATCTAATATGGTACCATATGAAAATATAATAAACATAAACCCATAACAACATAATGCAATATTAAAATACAAATAACTCTAGGTTCCCCCTCCTTTTCCAGAAACCAGTCTTTTAAACTCAAGCCTCTGTTAAAAGGGTGATTCCTGCACATCACATTCCAGTCCTAGCAAAGAAGCACATTATTTAGCCATGATCTCTCTACCTCTTTCTAGTATCTTATATTAAAGCACATAGTAAAACATATTATTTTAACCCACCATAAATCCCATATATCTTAACTCTAATTTAAACCTAAACCTATAACCCTTCTGGCATCAAAGCCTAAAAGAATAAATGAATAAATGCACACATAAAGGGATTCATGACATATTGTGACTTCAGGCTGGTGCTCCATGCCTGCAGCAGAGATGGGACCATTGTGAATTTAGGCTAATGCTGCTTACCTGAAGGTTTGAGACGTGACCATTGCAACCTGAGGCTGATGCTTTTTGCCTGAAACATTGAAACTGGCCAGTTGTGATCTCAGGTTGATTCTCATTGCCTGAGAGACTGAGACTGGCCCATTGTGAATTCAGTCTGACGCTCCTTGCCTGAAAGGTTGAGATGAGAGAATTGTCACTTCAGACTGGTGCTGTATACCTGAAGGATTGGGACTGGCCCATTGTGTGTCAGAAACAGTGTATAAGGGTTCTGTCATAAAGAGTAAAAATATTAGAGTTTGATTATTAGAGTTAAAGCAGGAGTTATAGTTGTAGTTCATAGTAGGTAGTGTAGAGTGATGGGTTATAGAAAGCACGTAATGGAAAGTGATAGAAGGACAGATGGAATGGCTTTTAGATGAATGAGGGTGTTTGGAGAGGGGCTGGGGTTGCAGCTGGAGACTGATTATCAAGGAGGAGTGAAGCTGGCTTGGAAACACCGCTGTTCAAGGTGAGGCTGTCTGGGAGAACGGAAGGGAAGTATAGACAACCTTGGTATCTATGCAACCTCCGCTTGTGTTGCTTAACTTGGAAATTGGGGGCTGGCTTAGGGAGGGGTTGAGCAAGTCCCTTTGGACTTCAGACTTTGCAAAACCGTGTTAATGGATGTTTCTGCCTGGATTCATCAATAAAGCTTCTTTTGTTTCAAATGAGTTTTATTTGTTGAGCACAGGACTGACTCCAGATCTCACCGTTTGCAAAGTCTCAAAACTCCAATGGAGACCCAGGAACAAGAAGAGTTCTTTGGGAACCTGGTGGTTTTGGAGATCCCGGTGGAGGAGGAGCAGGTGCCTTCTTCAGAGGAACTAGGAGCCAAGCCCAAGACTGAGAAACCTCCTGAAGCTCACACCATCCAGGCCACCACTGGAGGATTTGGGTTTCTGGCCCCAGACTGGGGAAAGGAAGGCCGTCGGGGGGCAGAGTGACGTCCTGGGACCTGGCAGTGGGGGAGTCGCTTGATAGTCGCCCCAGGATAGAAGAACCTCAGGTAGACATTTATCGAATGGAGGAAGACAAAAAGGAAATAAAGGACCAAATGAAGTGGATGGTGTCCAAGTTAAAGATGTAAGACAAAGGTGTGAGTTCTGACTTAAACCCAGAGCTGAAGTGTAACAGAAATTTCAGGAAACTTAAAGTTCTAGGACTGATAGAGCAAAGAATTGACAAAAGGACCTAATAAATTGAAAATCCATAAGTTTATTTTCAATTGTCGACAAAGGAAAACATTTAGATCCTCCCCTCTTTTCAACCAGAGCAAAGGGAAAAAAGTTTAAACAGAACTTACAAATGGTGGGCTGCCTCCAACCCCCCTTCGTCTCTCTGTTAACGCCTTCCTTTCCAAAACTACAACCGCTTGTCTTTCTGCACCAAACCCATTTCTAAATCTATCAGCCGCTTTTAGCACACTCAAACATCTATATCTATTTACTCTGTGCAATCTGCAAAGTCCTCCAGCTCTTTAACTTTAAAACCCTTGTTGATCCAGTCTCCTTTAAACCATCTGTACAATTTTCAAACATTTGAGCTTGCAAACTGGCCTTTTACACACCATCATTTTTATATATTTACACCTTTTAAAATGCATCTCACTTTATTCTTGGATGCTTTCCCTTTTCAAAGAAAAACCCCAGGCACCTTCCTTGTTTAACTTTATTTCACCTTAATTACAATTCAGTTCACAAAACACACATGCACACATCCATCTGTTGTTGTCCATTGTTCTGGTCCATTGTTCCAGGTGATGCTGGAGAAGAGGCCCTGCCTCCAGTGGAACCAAAGGCTGCAGGCAATGAGGAGAGGGACTCCTTGCCCAATGCATGGCTCACCTGGAGGGCCAGCACCAGGAAGGTGAGTTCTCCCACCTTCACAAAGGCCCCATTCCCACTCCCTCATTTGCCCTGGATAGAACTGGGCAGATCCGGGTGCCCCATATCGAATCTCCCCGGAAACAAGTTCCTACTACCCTTTACCTCAATCGGGGTAATCTACCCCCTGAACTTGACCCGATCATGACCGGGGCTGAGTTCATATTTGCCAGCAGCAGGGAAGAGCCGGTTGTTTCCAAGAAGAAAGAGTCAATAGTCCGCTTTCAGAAAAACCGCGCTAAGGGGAATTTGCCCTGGATCTCTTGCACAAGCCCCTGATCGAGTTGTGTTAAAATCGGCACAAGTGTGAACTTCCGACTTTTAAACCGGTTTGGGAACCGGGGTAAAATGTAGTCTGAATGGCCCCCACATTTAAGGGTGAAGGGAGTAAGAAACAACAAGCAAAGTCTAAACACTTCTTTTGACCATTGCAGCGTTGGAGCGTGTCGCCACCCTCAAACTGTCAATCACTCAACTGCAGCAAGGCCAGGAGCAGCACAGAATGTGGTTATACAACTCGGTGTGTGGTGCTCCCCACAACAATGATATGGTTTATTACACCGTGTATCGTACATATTATATATGATGTGGGTCTTCCTTTTTTATTTTCAATTTTTTTTATTATACTGAGATATTCCCATGATAGTATTTAAATGACCAAATATCGACCGAATATTAACTATTAATTTAACGGAATGTTATCACCCTTTTCTTCAAATGTTTTAAGACCACTCCGTTCCATTTCCAAATATTATTTTGGTTTCCCTCTTAGTAAGGCAGATACTGTATCCATATTTCTAGCTTCATATTTCTTAATCAACCAATCTTCCATAGAAGGATTAATTGCAGATTTCCAAACTTGAGCAAATAAGATCCTTGCACATGAGACTATATATAAAACAACTGTATTGTATTTTACTGACTTTATGTTGTGTGTCATGTTTAGTAAAAATAAATTTGGTTCAAAGGGAATATTTATATTTCCTTCTGGTGTTTTGTTTATTAAATCTCCATATCTTAGCCATGAAGTACTGTATCTTTGTCCTTTGTTCTATTGTAATAGGCTTCTTGCAATGACACCCAAAATTGATGTCTCATTTTATACCATGCTTTAAGCAATGATCTTCTTATAACATGATGGTTTTGTATACCACATATATGCATGTATACCAAGATTCAGGTTAGCTCTTTCTATATTCAATAAATTCTTGTTTTCTAATTTGAACCATTCTTCTAACCATTTGAAACAAGCTGCATAAAAGTACAGCTTAAAGTTTGGTAAGTTACATCCCCCCTTGAAGCAAAGATCATTTACTAAGGCAACCATAACAGTTTCGACTCCGTATCCCATCCTGAAGCCAGTTTGAAATGGGTCCAAGACTGCTTGGAGATGAAGAGCAACTATCCTCAAAATTATGTTGGTTAGAAATGGAAGATGGGAGACCGTTCTGTAATTGTTCATGTCCAAGGGATCTAGGGAGGGCTTTTCCATAAAGGGCCATAGCACCGCTTCTTTTAAGCATGATGGAAAATAGCCCTAACTAAGAGATACATCTGTGATATATCTCAGGTGATATAAGAAGAGCAAGGGTCGGGAGGGCAAGTTCTCCTCTTCACACTTAAAAGGAGCTTGTCCACACCCTCAGTACTCAGATTCAAATTGATCCAGTATGATCTTACTTATGGACACCTTACTTACAGCCTCTACAATAATACTGACGTCCAATTTGGCTCTTATCTGAGAGATATTATCTGTGAAATAGTCATTTAAAGCATCATAGTGAGCTGTGAAGGCTCTAATAATGGGTTCCGGGGGGAAGGTGCCTGAGTCATGTCCCAAATCCCTCCCCCCTGTGGGCCTTTAAGCCTAGTTCCCAGGTTGTGAGGGGTGTCAGTCTCCCCAGAAGGGGTTTTGAGGTCCCTCCATCTCCCTCCTCTTAGCTTTGTCCTAAATTTGGGCTCTTCTCTGCTCCCCAGACAGAGCCCCCTCCCCCCAGGATCCCAGAGAAAACTTCCTCCCCCGAATAATGTTGTTTCCAATACTATTGAAGCCTACGCTGTTTGATGCTCTTTATTTGGCACAAAACCCTTCCCCAAATGAGGCATCAGGTCTCTCCTCTGCCCCACCTTCCACAAGGGAGGGGCTCCTCAAAGACCTTTTTACCTTTGGATCTCCCCCCCCATGGCCATGCCCCTCTCCAAGGGTACCCCCACCGCCTTTTCTCATAATAACCCCCCCCCCCTCAGGTACCTGGGCCCCAAGGAATAGCCCGAGGAGGGGACAGGGAAGGAAAGAGGGAGAGGAGGCCTGGCAGGTGCCTTGCTGTTGTTTGGTGGGGAGAGATCTGGGTTTCCTTCCTTCTTACAACAACCCAACTCCCCGAGAAGACCCCCTCAGCCATTCCCCCAAGTGAACGAGGGCTCTCCCCACTTCCCTCCCTCAGAGCAGGCTGCGAGGGCAGCAGCTTCAGGGGCTGAGAGTCTGCATGCGCAGATGCCCCA